>JBAWJQ010000621.1:0-105209 GCA_037783105.1 Bactrocera zonata | reverse complement strand
CGCGTTTTAGTGAAAAGCTTAACTTAGAACTTGGACAAAGGAAAAAAACTGAAAATCGGATTATAGGCAGACTTAAAAAAAATTAAAATTTCAACAAAAAAAAAATTTGTAAAATTTTAGTGAAATTTTTTTTCCAAATAGTTGTAAATGAGTAGTTCTCGAGAAATCTTCCCAACCGACTTCAGAAACACAGTTTCGAGAAAAACGCGTTTAAAGACGGCGCATTTAGCCTAAGTAGCCTCGAGCTCACAAGTTCTCAAGGCTGTATCTTCGAAACTATTACTCGGATCATCTTGAAAATTTAGGACAATATTCTAGAGGTGTTGTAGAATTTAAAAAGATAATTGACAAAATATATTTTTTCAAACCCGTAAAACCATGTAACCCCTAAATGATGAACAGTCACACGAAAGTGGCATAATGTAAGATTTTAAAAATATGCGAGAGAGTCTACGTGCAGAGAGCATCCAGTACGTGATGGTTGACCTGATAATATTATACCCTGAATAGCTTTGTATAATGTACGTTTGCCACGACGTTTATAGCACCCAGAAAAAACATCGGAGACACTATAAAGTATTTAGCCATGTCCGTCCGTCTTTTTTTATAGTAGGAAGAAGCATCGAAAACCGGAGTGCTGAACTTTAATTCGCTAAACCTAACCTACTACCAACTCATATGTATCTCTCCTACGGAACCACCGGATTAAGTCCGGATTAAGTATTACTTCATGGGAGAGAGCAAGGCATTAAGTCTCATCTATCATAGGGACTGACTGACGCCTAATATACTGTATACTGTGACGCCTAGCTGACAGCTTTCCATTTGCCATCCATCCATCTGTATATATGTAGGCGAACTAGTCCTTCAGTTTTTGAGTTATCGAACTGAAACTTTGCACATGCTCTTTTCTAATCAAGAAGCTAATAATTTTTTGGAATCCCAAATATTGGACAACTATAGCATATAGCTGTCATACAAACTGAACGATCGAAATAAAGTTCTTGTAAAGAAAACTTATTAAGTTGACAAGATATCTGCTTGAAATTTGGCACGGATAATTATATATAACAAGGCTATAAGATCTAAAGAAATAATCTAGATCGGACTACTATATCCTATAGCTGTCATACAAACTGAAAGTTCAGTATCAAGTTCTTGTATAGAAAACTTTTTTATTTGTCAAGATATCTGCACGAGATTTGACATGAATTATTTTAGTAAAGAAATGTACAATCTCTGAAGAAACTGTTCGGATCAGGCTACTAAAGTACATAGCTGTCATACAAACTGGTCGATCAAAATCTAGTCCTTGTATGGAAAACCTTTTTACTTGACAAGATATCTGCACGAAATTTGCCATGGATTGTTATCAAAGGCATTGCTACAATCTCCGAAGAAATTGTTCAGATCGTGGTACTATAGCATGTAGCTCCCATACAAACTGAACGCTCAAAATCAAGCTAAAGGTCTTTTTATGCCCTCTTGTGCTATAAGAAACGCATACGTGTAGGGTACTATAGCTTCTGTGCAGTCGTAGTTAAGTATTTTCTTATCTCGAATTAGCTGTAAAAAACAGTTTCTCAAAATTTCTGTCTCAAACGCTGTTGTTTCCAAGAATCAGCAGTAAGTTTCTTTCAAAATTTTTTTTTTCATTTTCTTTTTCACCAACCTTTCAGGTAACCTTTCACCAAATTTTTAGTATCCTACTTTCGCTCAAAATGTCTTATTTGCCACCAACATACTGTATTAAATAAAAAATTAACATTTTTGTTTATAAAAAATTTATTTGAACCCCTTTAAACTATCTTTAAATAAAACATTGCTTCAGAGGGTTCCATAAAACCGCGTTCTTCATGCCGAACTCACTTTAAATAAACGTTTTACATTTAAGTCTTAATTAAATACAGTTATTGTTTTATACGCTCATTTATCTTCACATTTTCTCTTTACACATACTTTTTAGTTGTTTGTTTTTTTTCTCTTTAAAGCATTATTAAAGCAACAAAACTTATGCATTGAACATACGAAATAAATAAACATTTAAGCTCTTCACAAGTGTATAAAAATATATAAGCCAAATTTCGAATATTACAAAAAATACATATATAAAAATTAAATAAACTAATTAAATTAATTATAAACTTACACATATATACATACATAGTATAATATGTTTACAAGAAATACATACATACATATAATTAAAAATTAAGCTAAAATACAACAATTATGTACACTAATTATTTGTCCATCATTTGAGATTACATAAATTATAAAACGCCTCCAAAATGGATAATTATCTTTGTGAGTATGAAATATATGTAATTTTTACATGTAAATGTAGTTACAAATCCTTTGTTGTAGTTGTAGTTGTAGTTATGTAGCATAAGTTACCACGCGTCCACGCCGCCTGCCTAAAGCACCTAGCACGCAGCACGAGCAACCTACCGAACTCCAATTGCACCATTGAAGACCCTATGCACTAGCTACCGTTGCTGGCGCCATCTTTCTTCTTCGGCCGCAGGATGAAATTCAAATTGTAGGTCGTATTGACCGCGTAGTAGACATTCGCGTTCCGTGGCATCACCAACTCTTTGTCGGGCAGCACCTGCGCGAGCGTATAGTCGTCGGGATCAGCCTCTAGACCGAGCTTCATCATCGCATTCCGTATGACGTGCGGTGTGCGCTCGTTGTTGCCCAACATTATGCTCTTGTACAGCACAATGCCGTCCAACTCGACATTCTCCGTTTCGTACGTGACGCGTATAATGTAAAAATCGGGCGCATTATTGGTCTTCGTGCCCGGCGTTTGCACCAGCTGCGCATTGATGATGGGCGAGCCGACATTTAGCTGTGTGCTGTTGTGTCCACTGCCAGCGCTGCCGCGCACACCGTTTGTGGAGTGTGAGTGCGACATTTTCGTGTTGGATTTCTGGCCGCCTGAGTTGCTCGAGTCCATGGATAGATTCGAGACGCTGCTGGAGGCCGACAAGATCGAGGCGTTTGGCGCCTGTGCGTCACGATCGAGCGAGTTATGACGCGAACTGTAGTGCGAGCTATAGCTGTTATTCAGTTCACAGTAGAATTGCGAACCGGCACCGCTGCTCGAGTTCGACGCTATCGAATCGGTCTTGCGGTGTCCATTGCCGCCCATCGAGCTCGTGGAGATCGTCGTATTCGTTAGCGAGGTGTTCGTCGACGCAGTCGATTTGCGTGGCGCCGGCGGTGGCGACTCGAGTTGGCAGGAGAGTGCATGCGCCTCACGCTCATCCAGCACCAGCACCGACGCAAACCAACGATCGAAGTTGGTGTCTTCGCGCAGGTTGTACGTATTGGCGGCACCCTGTAGCAATTTGATTTGCGCCAGCACTTCGAACTCTTTGCGTTTCTTGTCGAAATTGATGAGCTGGTGTTCGCCTAACGTGTCCGGTATGGCGGCGTGTATCATGGTCAAGTCGGTGAGGAAGGTACCCAGGTACGGTATGGTGCCATGCGACGTCTGCGTGCTCTGTGACATGGAACGAAATAAGAGTTAATTAGCGGTGTGTGCCAATGCATAGTTAAATGGGGGTGTGTCTGTTGTTTGCAGTGTGGGTCAGTTGCGCTGTTTGTGTTCGATACTGTTTCGCAATGTACACTACTCACTTGTTTCTGTATGATCTTCTGCAGATGGCGATCGTGCTCACCCACCGTATCGGCGAATTTCGCAGTGCCCTCACGCATGAGTACTTCGCGCTGCGCCCAAGCATTGTTGTCCTCCGAAAATATTCTGGCAAGTTCATTGAAAATTTCCATCTGAAAAAGATATTTAGTTTGATTCAAGAGACGCTATGGCTTTCGTAAGCTAGGCCTACCTTTTCTTTGGGTAGCACGGCCCATATTTTTGAAAGTCTGTAAATAGGATTCGATTGCAGTCCGGATATGATCGCCTTCAGCGAGCTGAAATTCTTCAGCAGACGCAACTCCTGCGCAATATCAATCCATGTTGCTATATTTAAAGCACGCTCCTGTAATGAAATCGCAACTCAATTAAATACGGGAAATATTATTATTAGTATGGACACCCACCTGTGGTTTGAGTCTGGGCTCAATCAGTATGCTCGAAATAACCCTAAAGAGCACAGCATTAAATTGATTTATGGTAGCCACCACCGTTTCAGAGCCACTTTTGTCGCGTCGCGCCCACGTTGCACCGAGGCACTGATGCGGTATCAGGCGTTTGAACAGCTCCGAGTCCATGCGCGTCAGCTGTTCGGCGAAATGACGCACCGGCACATGCGGGAAACGAAATGCCTGCAGGAAATGCGTAGTGCCACGTAGCGCCGGCGCCAAGCACAGCCCCGCAAATTGTTCGTTGAACTCAGCGCTGTACTGTTGCGGCAGCAAACCCACGCTCATGCTCATATTCAGGCCAGCACCGTTGGCATTTGCACCCACGCCACTCGCCAGCCATGGCGGCACACTACTCTCGCCATACACCTGCTGACGCAGTATGCGCTCCAGTCGATGCAGCACCTTCAAATGCAACTCGGAGCGTGGCAAGCGCTTGGATGCAAACGTCAATATCTGTCGCAGGCTGTCCTCATGCCAGTCCTCCGGAAAGCCATCCAACCACACATGCAACGCCGAGACTAGTGTTTTTTTGTGTTGTTCATGTATGGATGCTGTCGGATCGTAGTTGACATCCTCGAGTTGTTGGTGCTCTTCGATCTCTTGCAGATGCTTGTCATGGAGTGTGTCATAGCGTCGTATGAGCAGTTGGAGCACCTCTTTGGGTGTGGAGAAAGTGCGGTAAGTGGAGAGGAACACATTGATGAAAGTCGACTCCAATTCACCATCGTCTGTGGCTAACGCCTCGACTAGGCGCGCCAATGTGGCCGCCTTCACGAAGCGCACACGCACCGTTTCCCATTCGAGATGACTAATTTCATCGTCCGAATCCTATGTCGACGTACCAGTATGTAAGTGTATGTGTTTGGGTGTGTGCATGTAAATAAGGAAAATTGATTAATGCATTTTCATTTGAGTTAGTCAAGGTGAAATTGCCTTTTGGGCAAACAAACTTAATTACAAAGCTTCGTAACTTTGACGCGGCTGTCGGGTAGGCGGCCTGCCACAACAGCCCGTCACTTGGCGTACACTCGTACTTACATTATTCGCCGATGGTGTTGGTCGATGGTAGCGCACCTTCTTAAGGTAGACTGTGAAAATGGCATTCTTTTCGTGCTCCTCGCCCCAGAGACGCCACGTGGGCTGCAATGACACATAAATCAAAATGGAAAATTAAATTTTATTAGAACATTCAATTATCGCTGGTCTGTTAGTGTTTGAAAGGAGCTAACCTTTGACGAGGCGCACACAATCGATAGTACATATATACTATATGTAGTATATGCATACAAAAGTAAATGCTCATATATATATATATATGTGTGTATGTGTATGGCTCTAAGAGTTGTTTGTTTTCGACATGCTCAGAATAAATCGATTTTTTGTCGGTGGAATGTTTTTCGAGTAAATGGAAAAGGTGAACGGGTAGAAAAGGCGCTACGTGCCTAGTTTGAAAGCGAATATGACACAAAGTATATTTTCTAATTAGCTTGTTTGTCTGGTTAATTGCCAAAAGTTGCTATGATATGTCTGCGATTAGTTCTTGCCAAAACTGTATAATTGTATACCCCTGTTATGTAAGAGGATTGAGTTGAAAAACCAAGTTGTTAAGAGCTCCTTACTTAGTAGTTCTTTGCAGGAAATTGGGCGCTTGAAGCGTGCTTGCGTTGCTAAATATACTAATACTACTAACACTCAAGTAACTGAGGTTCATTGTCTTCCGATAATTTTCTTGTGACGTCACTTTAGCGATACTCTGAGATTGATATTAAAAAAATCGAGAAGTTTTCAAGAATATATTTTTTCTAAATTTTCTTCCGATAATTGTCTTGTGACGTGACTTTAGCGATATTCTGAGATCGCTATTAAAATAATCGAGAAGCTTTCAAGAGTATATTTTTTCTAAATTTTCTTCCGATAATTTTCTTGTGACGTCACTTTAGCGATATTCTGGGAAAGCTATTAAATTAACCGAGAAGCTTTCAAGAATATATTTTTTCTAAATTTTCTTCCGATAATTTTCTTGTGACGTCACTTTAGTGATATTCTGAGATCGCTATTAAAATAATCGAGAAGCTTTCAAGAATATATTTTTTCTAAATTTTTTTCTAATAATATTCTTGTGACGTCACTTTAGCGATATTCTGAGATCGCTATTAAAATAATCGAGAAGCTTTCAAGAATATATTTTTTCTAAATTTTCTTCCGATAATTTTCTTGTGACGTCACTTTAGCGATATTCTGAGAAAGCTATTAAAATAATAGAGGAGCTTTCAGGAATCCAAATTTTTTATTAATTTTTCTTCTGTAAATTTTATAATAAATAATAAGGGTCCAAAAGTAGCATACACTGGTTTTGCCATAGATAGAACTGTGTTGAGTAATATTTTTAAAGCTATATATAAAAATATTCACATAAGAATATTGAAATTAATTATAGTTGACAATTTTAGATCTTAAATTAGGTAGAGATTTTATCTAACCAAGTACAAGGCGGAGACCTATCCAGGTAGACTAGTGGGCAAAGAGACTATTAAGCTTCGATGGCTAATAGAACAGCCATTTAGGAAGGTCTTATATAAACGAGATCATTTGGAAGTTTTCCCCGAGCATAGTTTCAACTAAAACAAACAAATTCAAATAATTAAGATAGTTTTAGAGACTTTATCTAACCAAGTACAAGGCGGAGACCTATCCAGGTAGACTAGTGGTCAAAAGTCTCTTTGGCCTTTGGGCTTCGAAGGCTAATACAACAGCCATTTGACGAAGGTCTTCCATGAACGAGATCATTTGGTAATTTTCATGACGCACGAAGTAAATGATATCGGTTCCCCTGAAACTAGAAACTGCCAACGTGGTTTATTATGTTGATTGATTTGAAGCTTTTCTACCAAAACAAACATTAATGCAAGCAATTGGAGAATTTAATTTTTTTCTTATAAAAAAAATTGAAGAAAAATGCAAAAAGTAACTTATGCATGAGTTACCGCGCGAAGTAAATGATATCGGTTTTCCTGAAACTAGAAACTGTGGTTTATTATGTTGACTGATTTGAAGCTTTTCTACCAAAACAAACATTAATGCAATATTTCAGAATTTAATTTTTTCTTATAAAAAAAATGAAGAAAAATGCAAAAGGTAACTTATGCATGAGTTACCGGGACTATTAGGTTATGCTCGACCGTGGCAAATATCAAGTTACTACAACAACTGCTAAGAAAGGCATATAATCGGAAAGTAGCAGCAAGTTCTGCTATCAGAATAAAGAATTTAAAAGGTTGAAACCGGCAAGAGACTATGTCCTCCCAAGGTTAGAAATCAATAGCCACTTTCGTGCGAGGATATCTTCTAGACGTGAATGAAGAAGATATTTAGTAAAGAGGATAATACCACTTTCTATACCAACAGATACAAAATGGATTGCGGAGTAGAGGAGAGAGTATACTCCATTAATCTTAACATTTTTTTCTCACACTCTCTATTCAGCAACCAAACTCAGCCAGCTGCTTCCAAGCGAAAGTACTAGGCATGGAAAAGGTATATAGAGTACTATTAAATAACTACCAGTAAAGCCAATCCCGTGGTTGCGGGTTAACAAATGCATGAAGTTTGGGAGAATATGGGAAACAAGCAAATACAAGAATAGCCAGGCGGCATTGCTATCCTTGTCGACAACACAGATTAATTCCAGCGTAGTAAATAACTGAAGGAAGGCTTTAAGCTTACTGGAAGGTCAACTCCAACCAATCATAATTTGGGTTCGGGGTCACAGGAAGACTGTCGGCTACGAAAAGAAAGACAGAGAGTATAGCAAGGCTGTCTTGCCTGCCTGATTAGATGAAACCGAGGTGGAGTCAATACCATACTCGCTGGAAATCGATCAAAAGAGAGCTTTATCATAATTTGGAAATAACAAGGCTCAGAGCAGATGGATCTCACTAACAAGCTACAAGATAACAAAGCAGATATGCCCAAAATACGACGGGAATATTTAGAACCAAGTAACAACTAATTAGGGGTCTATTATCTTTTATTTGACAAGATATCCTCACGAAACTTGCCATAGATTATTATATAAAGCAGTGGCACAATTTCAAAAAATATTTTTCAGATCGGATTACTATAGCATATAGCTGTCATACAAAATGAACTACCGGTATTAAGTGCTTGTATGGAAAATTTTTTCATTTGTTAAGGTATCTTCACGAATTTTGGCTCGAGTTATTACCTACGAAAAGGGTATAATCTCTGAACAAATTGCTTAGATCGGATCACTATAGCATATAGCTGTCATACAAAATGAACTATCAAAATTCAGTTCTTGTATGGAAAACTTTTTTATTTGTTAAGGTATCTTCATGAAATTTTGACAGATCATTACTATAAACAACGGTACAATCTGCAAGAAAAATTATTCAGATCGGCTCACTATAGCATATAGCTGCCATACAAATTGAACGATGAAAATCAAGCTCTTGTATGAAGAACTTATTTACTGTGCATATTAAAGAAAATATTAATTTTATGCCCATACAAAATCTCAAATCAAATAATTAATTCAATCAATGCGATAACTGTAAACCAAGTGGCACTCTCCGCCTCGCATATCAGTCGATATTAATTGCAATAATTGATTGCATAAAAACTTTCATTCTCATTTAATCAAAACTTTCACACTTAATTAAAAGTTTTCAATAAATTGTTGCTAATTATCAGATTTTATTTTAATTGCAAAAGGAAGCAATACGCAATTTCGCCACTTTAGTTGTTAATTAAAATAAATAAATATGTATATATTTACAAAGTACATGGCGATCGCCGCCATAAACAGGCCACTGGAGAAATTCATGGGAAATAGTTAAATGAAATGTGGAAATGTACTTCCACTGTAAACACAGTAAACAAATGCGAGCACAGCCGGAATTATCTGGCAGACATATGGATGGACGCACTCATATTTTGAAAAATGCTTTTGCATATTAACAAATTGTTTATTAAAAAGTGAGTGGTGCGAAATTATGAATTGCAAACATCCGCTGAATGAATTGGAATTACAAGGAAAGTTACACATAAAAGCGCATTTTTTATTTATATGCATAGAGATATGTTTATGAGTAGGCGTATATGTAAATTTTGAAATCACAAATGTACACACACCAATATTTGCATAGAGTGAGCATTTGTAAAAATTTAAATGCGCTGAAACATTAATTGAAAGGCACGTACAATACTGGCAATGGACCGGAGAAATGCCTCCGTAATATATGTATTTACATATGTATAGATATATGAATATTAGGGTGGGTCAGAAAAATTATTATTTTTCACTAGGTTCTTAGAAAGATTTTTTGAAAATTTTCCAAAAGATAAGCTCTTAATTGTAACGGAGAGGTACTCCAAGTTACAATTATCTATTTTTTTTCTTATTTTCAGTTTGAAAAAATCATTTCTCGCTCCAAACTACTATGTACGTGAAAAAGAATCTCGTTTCATAAATTTGTGGGAAAATTAATGCTCTACAAAATGGTATTTTGTAACTTTTTGAATAAGTTAAGCGTTTACGAAATATCAAACGCCAAAAATAATCAAAAAAAATTTTTTTTTTTGTTTAAAAAAATAAAAAAAAATTTAATTTAAAAAAATAAAAATTAAAAATATAAATAAGAAAATCTTTACGTTTACGAGATATCCAACGCCAAAAATCATCAAACAAAATTTTAATAAAAATAAAAATTTTAAATTATTTAAAAAAAATTTATAAAACTATTTAAAAAAATTTAAAAAATAAAAAAAATTAAAAAATTATTTTCGTAGAGTGGTCTAAGAGCCTATTTTTCAGACTACCAAGCGAAAATATTAATTTCTTTTTTACCCACCCTAATATACATATGTATATATGTATATTTTTGTATAAAAAAGTGTGCCTAACCGCCTTACTGCGCTGCCTTGCAATATGTGCAAACGCTCGACATGGCAAATTGAATTTAAAAACACAGCATTTTCCACATAATTACATGCATTACATATGCAACACAATCGCTTTATGCCCCTCACGAACACACACACTCACTTATGCGCATACACACTCACTCATTCACTCAAATGTATGCATATGCGGTTCATTTACGTATAGCCGCAGCAGCCGCCCACCCCTGTGGGTCATTAGCTGGTAGCGCCGTACGCCTGGTACGCGACTCGCGCTTTAATTGAAACTAAATTGGACGCTTTCACTGCCAGCCAGTGCAGTGTTGGTCATGAATTCAATTATGTATCAGCGCAACAACGATAAAGCGACCGTCTAAAATAGTTTATAATGCGCGTAACAAAGCAAGTTCATTCAATTACGTCTTGCATAATAGTGCGGCACGTGTGTGCGTATCAATAATGACTCGAGGGCGGCTCATATTCGCAACCCTGTATGCCAATACCGTGGTTGCGGGTTGACGGGGGCATGAAGTTTGACAAAGAATGTTATATTTACTATGTTCTATGTTCGTTAGTTTTTTTTTGTAGATGTATATGTACATATATATTGATCCGAACATGTTCGCCTGTCCATCGGTCCATCTGCCTGTCTATATACTGCAGATATGTCAACGAATCTTTCAGTTTTTGAGATATCGATCTGATATTCTGCACATGTTCTTTTCGCTTCAAGAAGCTGCAGATATGTTGGAAATGTAAATATCGGACCACTATAGCATATGGTTGTCATGCAAACCGAACGCTCAAAATCAAGTTCTTGTAGGGAAAAATTTTTTATTTGAAGAGATGTCTTAATAAAATCTGGCCTATATTATTTTCGAAGACAAAGGTACAATATCCGAAGAAAGTTTTGAGATCGGACCACTATAGCATATAGCTGCCATACAAAATGCTCGATCAAAATCAAGTTCTGGTATGGAAAACTTTATTAATTGACAAGATATCTTCACCAAAATCGGCAAATATTATTTTCTAAAGTATCGCTATAATATCTGAAGAAACTTTTCAGATCGGACCAGTATAACATATAGCTGCCATACAAACTGCACGATCAAAATCCAGTTCTTGTATGGACAATTTTTTTATTTGACGAAATATCTTCACGAAATCCAGCTCAGATCATTGTGTAAAGCATCGCTACAGTATCCGAAAATTTTTTTTAGATCGGACCACTATAGCACATGGCTGCCATACAAACCCATTCATCCCGTGCGAGCACGTATCCTCAACTTCAATTTTTTTATCCAAAAATTCATAGAATTTTGACTAAACACGCTTTTGAGTCTCACAATTTCAGAAATCAAAATAAGTTCGGGTTTAACAGCGCTACTTTTATTGCCGCAAATCAGGTTGTCTATCAAGCTGTTCTAAATATCAAAATATCCACTTAATAATCGCTTTAGTAGTGAAGCACCCCCAGCGTAAAATAACTACAGTGGCTTCAAAACCTCACGCGGCCTTTCCGCTTTTCACGACAGGTGCTGATTGGCACCAAGGGGCGCAGATTTGGCACACGCTTTTTCATTGCAGCCACCGCCCAACAAGCAGCTTCCCATTCTTTTGCCAATACTACTTCCATGGCTTTTGTTTTAGAAATAGACTTTTGCTTTTGCAAATAGGCTTTTGCCCACATATGTTATTTATTGTGATATTGAATGCTCGAGCAGCTATTAATTTTTGCCGCTGCGGCGCATACGCTGGCAGTTTGTTTACGAATTTGCCGGTTTCCCACATCTAATTTTCGCAATTCCACAGAAATCTGCTGGTTTGCTCAACTGCCAGTGGGTTGCGAGAGCGCACACGGCAATCAGCAAAGAATTCTGTATTTTCTTATTTCCCTAAAAACATGCGGTCGGCTGTTTCTATTTTGTTTTTATGAAATTTTTTTTGTAATATTATATTTTACGGCTTGTTTGCACTCAAATACTTATTTATTACACGTGTGCGCGTGTATGTGTGCATACATTGTATGTTATTGCCAAATGTTTGGCACGCTCTTTGAAAGATCTGACACTAGTCAGTGTCGTTAAGTGTGTTGCAAAATCAACAAACATCCTTGTAAAAGGCATAAAAAACGATCACAACAAAGGCATAAATATTTTGCTTTGTACTCGAAGGCACATTTTCTTTATTTATCTCGATTTTTTGCTTAAAAAAAACAGAAAAAAATAATTTTTTCTACTTTTTCTTCATTTTTTAAGGCAAAAAAATCTATGAAATTCTTCATTGGGTACGTTTACCCAAAACTTGCTTATACATTTGCTTGTGTTTTCGTGTATTTGTGGCATTAGCACAATTATTTGGCAATTAATGGTTTCTTAGCTAAATTTTATCAAGAGAATTCGCCTAGGAATGGAGTGTAGTACGTCAAAAAATGCATAAATTTGGAGGAAGAATTTCTTTGAACTTTCAAAATTCATATATCAAGTCTATGCACAGTAATTGTTAATTAATGCTTCCTGTGATTAAAAATATGCGGTTGCAGCTACTTACTTGCTGAGTCATATGCGCATTAGGGTGTGTTTGATTTAAGGATTTTTTACCCCGAACTCCATTTGCCTGTTTTTAAGCGAAATAGTCCTCAAGTTTTTGAGATATCGAACTGAAAATTTTCACGCATTCTTTTCTCGCCAAGAAGCTGCTCATTTGCCGGAACCGGCGATATCGGAAGACGGTAGCATATAACTGTCATATAAATGGATCGATTAAAAATATTTCCATGTATGGAAGAATTTTGCACTTAACGAGATATCTTCACGAAATTTGGCCCGGACTATTCAATGAAGCAGCTTTATAATCCACAAAGAAATTTTTCAGATCGGAATACTATAGCATATAGCTGCCATACAAATTGATCGATCAAAAATATGTCCTTGTATGGAAAACATTTGAAATTTACGAGATATCTTCCAGAAATTTTTCACAAATTATTTTCTAAAGTAGCACTATAATCTCCTTGGAAACGGTTTAGATCGGACACCAATAGCATATAGCTGCCATACAAACTGAACCATTAAAGTGAAATACTGGTACAGAAACCTCTCTTACTAGATGAGATATCTTCACGAAATTTGGTACGACTTATTATACAAAAAAGTGGTACAAACTTCATGAAAATAGTTCAGATCGGACTACTATAGCATATAGCTGCCATACAAACTCATCGAACAGAAATAAATCCTTGTATGGAAACCTTTTTTATTTGATGAGATATCTTCACGAAATTTGTCATGAGTAGTTGCTCGAAGTAACGGAATAATATCTTAAGAAATTATTGAAATCGGATCACTATAGCATATAGCTGCAATACAAGCTGAACGATCAAAATCATGTCCTTATATGGAAAAATTTTTTATATGACGAGATATCTTCATGAAATTTGGCACGTTTTATTATTTAAGGTAACGGTATAAGCTCCATGGAAATTGTTCAAATCGGACCACTATAGCATATGGCATATAGTTGCCATATAAAGTGACCGCGCAAATCAAAATCTTTTTGCACCCTTTTAAGCTATAAGAAATGCACATATGAACTTATGAAGGTTATTATAGCTGCGTTGAAATATAAGTAATTTTTTGTTTTAATTTTATAATTTTTCGCAAAACTTTGCGTTTTTTTGAGTAATGCTTCTAAGTTATGGGGTCGAAATCCGACTTAACTCATTGCATCCACAATAAAATAATTATTTGATTTGCATAATAAATGTTCTACCTTATTATAATACCATTTATTTAATTGTTATTATCAGCGCCATTATTTAGTTTTACATTTTTGAATGAAAGCTCAAATTCACCTAACACATAGCAACACACTTCGCTGCCTTATCGCGTGCGTTATCAATCATGACGATTACCCGCACATATGTATATACATACATATCAACAAACAAACAGTAACTGCTTAAAATACTAATCACATTGTATGATAAACAACTCTGCAAATAAAACATAAACAAACATTGCCTCTGCTGCCCACCGCCGCTCTCACACCCACGCCTGACTACTTGTGCCTCTATTAGCTTTGACAGTACGACAATTCGTGTGTGCGCTGCAGCGGCTGTTTATAAAAATAGCATCTATAAAAAATTAGCAGAAAAACAATCAAAACCATTTTCAATGTTACCCTAAAAATAAGGATGAACATTAGAAGTCGATATAAATAAATAAAAAATTAAAGAAAATACGCAAATCACATAAAGATGTCTGCGCGTCGAGTTGTCTAATGACCTAAACAGTGAGTAAAATATATGCAAATATATGTAGTATGTATATGTGTAAATTAGGGCGATTCTAAAAAACAAATATTTTTTTCGTTTGATGCTCCTAAGAATAAGTTCTTATACACCTCAAGTCTCACCAAGGATGGATGGTACTCCGGCCCAATGGTTCTATCTCCTACACGTTTATTGCGATTGCCTTGACACTTAGGGAAATATTCTAGACATATCATAGCATTTAAAAAACAGCGAAGTTTTTGAAATTTCAAAACTCACTTAACACCTTTTAGAGTTAATTTTAGTTAATTTTTTGTATTAGACAACTGTAAGACGGCGGAAAACTAATACGGATGTGTAAACTGACATTGAGCAATACCAAAAGCTCGGTCGGTATCGGAAAGAACCTCTCCGAGCCGTTCGATACCAAACGAAGTGTCAGACAAGGCGACTCCCTTTCGTGTTGGAGAAAATGATTCCAGCAGCAGATCTGAATAGAGAAGGTAGAATCTTCCATCAGCTGCTGGCGTGTTATTGATGTGTAGGCCTCAACAACCACGCCGTTAGTTTTGCATTCTCCAGATTGGACAAAGAAACGAAGCAAATGGGTCTCGTAGTGAACGAGGGCAAGATGAAATATCTCATGTCATCAAACAAACAGTCGGTGATCTCGCGACTTTACTTCCACGTCAGGGTTGACAGTCATAACTTCGAAGTTATAGATAATTTCTTCTATCCCGGAGCCAGTATTATCAGCAACAACAATGTCTGCCTAGAATTTCAACGCAGAATAACTCTTGACAACAGGTGGTATTTTGGACTGAGTAGACAATTGAGAAGTAAAAGTCTCTCTTGCTAAATAAAGACCAAATTCTGCAAGTGACTCATCATCCCCATCCTGACATGGGCGACGGCAACAGCTGATGAGTCGGCGTTACGAGTTTTAGAGAGATCGGTTCTGGGGAAGATTTATGGTCCTTTGCGCAATGGCAACGGGGAGTGCCGCAGTGGATGGAACGATGAGCTGTACGAGATATACGACGACGTTGATGAATCAGCGAGTCAAGAGTCAGCGACTACGTTGGCTAGGTCATGTCGTCCGAATGGATGAAAACACCTCAGCTCTGAGAATATTCAAGGCGGTCCTCCCGGGAGGGCAAAGAAAGAGGAAGACCTACATTCCATTGGAAAGACCAGGAGGAGAAGAGTCTGGCTACGCTTGGAATATCCAATTTGACGCCAAACAGCGAAAACGAAGAACGGCTGCTGTTGTAAGCTCGGCTATAACCGCATAAGCGTTACAATTCACATCGAAGAGACTTTCATCGATGTGTCTAAGAACCTATTTTTCATAGTACCAAGCGAAAAAAGTTTCGTTTTTTACCCACCCTAGTGTACACATATGTATGTATGCGTGTTCACATGTATTTTGGTCATTTGACGTTTACAAAAAATGCTTTCTTAGCAGAATTTTATGACTTCAATAATGTGTACATAAGTGTTGTAAAACATTTTATTGCAAAATAGTTGTTGTTTTTTTGTCAACATGTTTTCACTGTCAGACGCAGGAAGGTGAAGGAAAAGTCTATTCTCAAAAATTTTATCGCTTTGACTTCGCTGCAAAGCGATTAATGACAGCTGACGAACGTATTCTAGCTTTTCATAGATAATTCTGAGTTTGTTGAGCACTCACTCTTGTCTCTACCCAGCTTCGTTTGAATCAGCTCGTTTATAAATACATATGTATAAGTACATGTACATATGTAAATTTCAAGTTTATAACACAGAGCAGAATTTCCTCAACGACTTATCAACAATAGCACTCGCTTGGAACAAAGGGCAGTATGTTACTACGATAAACCGGTTTAGAACGGCACATTGCGTACAAATTGCCGCTTTGCATATTGTGGAACCGAGAGCAACCGACAAATCTTGGCTTTTGCGAATGTTATAAATAAAACTGCCGATAATTTGAACAAAAGTAAACAATTTGCCAATTTATGCAACAAACTTATCTGAGGAATGCTAAAATACGAGAATGCGAGCGCGTCACGGCTTATTTGCGGTAATATTTTATGGAAATAAAATAAATTTATTGAATTCCTTATGGTAAATTATGCCCAAACATACATACTTGATGATGATTTTCTGTTTGAGGCTTTTCTGATTCATTATACATAGTCAGATTAGGATTTGTAGTACACCGAAAGAAACGTCGGAGACTCCAGAAGGTTCATGTATAGTATACTTGTAAATGATCGGAATGACAGCAACGCTACAAATCTCGTACAATTTTTTTCAGATCACTATAGCAAAAGGCCGGCAAAACATCAAATGTGTCAGCCACGGATTTCAGATCCATCAATGTGTCTTCTTTCTTATTGAAAATGTTAGAAAGATTGATTGATCTACACTTAAGGGGTGGTATACCAAGAAAAAGACTTTCGAGAGCAAATCATGTCTATTGCAAAGGTAGATTAGTGGACACTGCCTTGCAGACCCTTGTTTACCGCTCGCTAGGGCCATAAGAAACAAGGAGTTATCAGTGGGGGTATTCTTCGTTATAGAATTTTGAAAACATTCAGGCTTTAACGGAGCCATAAGCATCTCATTCCCAAACTTCTCAGTAACCTTCCTCGTTACCGAGGAGCTTTCAACAAAGAATTGCTGGAAGTGGTCATTAGCACTTTGAATACATTTAGGCTTTAATGGAGCCTTAAATATCTTATATTCAAACTTCTCTGCGATAAAGCGATGGTGCCGGAATGGAGTAATGAGTGGGCATAACGGAGTATGATAACCACACAAGGCGGAGTTCTATCGAAATTATTCTGGATCTTGGTTGCCAATTATCAAAGCTTGAAGAATTTGGCTGCCGGGTGATTGCCTATGCGGACGATGTAGCTCTAAATATTGAGGAAAATTTTCTGAATGCCGCGTATCAGCTAAATCAGGGGTACCTTAATAACGTAAGCAATTGGGCTGCCGAAAACGCTTTCTCCATAAATCTTAACAAGACCGAACTGGTTTTATTCACTAATAAAAATACAGGAGGCGCATCTAACATCAAGGTGAAGAACGCGTCTTAGGGCTGCTGATTAAGTTAAGTATCTAGCGCACATCCTACAAGGAAGCTCTCGTGGAAACCCAATATCGAGTAAAGAAAAAGGAAGGCATCGGATGCCCTATACTGCTGCAGGGGAGTCATTGGCAAAAGAAGGGAACTCTCACCAAAGATAGTTCTTTGGCTCTGTGAAACCACAGTTAACCCTATAATATTCTACGGAATTTTTTTGGTGTGAGGCGCTGGAAAAGGTTACATTTTCGAAAAAATTTGGAGTATTCAACGAGCTACTCTCATTAGTATTTCTGATGCGCTACGAAATACACGCACTATGTCCTGCTGTATATTATAGCGGTGGATATAGTGTTTTACTTCAGCAACTGCCCACAGACTTAGAGAATCTGTGTGCTTAGATGAAGACGAGCTTGGGCATTCTGGAATATGTAAAGTGTGCACATACGTTTACGTTCCAAAATTTTTGGATTACCAGGTCGCCAAACGGAGTTCTAGCTGTCGCTTTTCTGCTCATCTACCTTCGAGAAAGGCATGGGATAGAAGGATTCGCTGAAGGAGAGGGCGGCAAGCTTTTTTACGAATGGATGAAAGTTGGCTAGGAGAATTGGTGGAAGGGAACATTGTTCGGAAATTTTTTAACAGCACTGGATTTAGGCTTCGTCGCCATTACAGCGACTTCCAAGCAGAGGTGGCTGCCAAAAAGGTAACAGTAGATCTACTACTCCATAACGCAGCCCCATCTAGAGTAGCGACTATCCACTCCGATAGTAGGGCAGCGATATTAGCCTTGAGTTCGCTGACTCCGCGTTGAAGACTAATGAAGTATGTCTAGACTCATTATCTCTAGCATCGAGTTGTTTTATGATTAGACTGATTTGGGTTCCTGGCCAGAACTGACTGATTTGCAGAAAAATGTAAGGCTGATGAATTTTCTAGGACAGGTACTTCAGTCTCAATAACTATGGAATGCGAAAAGGTAGGAGCTCAATTGTGACTCATTACTGAACCGTTGGGCCTCAGACAAAATCAATAAGCGACGGTCGACTATGAACAGTTATGCAGCCGTTGTCTAAGGAACTCTTCGCTTTCTGGAAAGTTCACCTATCATTGTTTTTAAGAGTTCTAACTGGACACTGTCCGACTGGGATCCACGCAGAATGAAGGAATTATCTCAACACTTCCTCCTCGAATATCCTGTTTTTTCAGATCAAGGCAAAAACATCAAGTATTCCATACTTTTAGACATCCAGTTGAATTAGCGGAAATATAAATGAAACGCCTAAGGAGATTTGTGGTAGGTTTAGGTCAACTTTTGGAGTTTTTTCGTTAGGTATCAGAATGGGCTGCACATAAAAGTCTAAGTCATCTAACTTAACCTAAACTAACTAAGCCATAGCTGCCATACTAACTGACCGATCAAAATCAAGTTCTGTATGGAAAAAAGGAAACTTTACAAATTTACGGAAAAATAAAAGCTGCAGAAAAGAAGGGTTTTCAGCAAGCAGAGCTTGGCAAGCTCGTCTGTATTATTAATAAAAAATATGCTTCGTTAATTTACCTTCGTGTAACAGTAATTTTTCGCATGCAAATCTTTTGTTTTCTTCGAGAGATTGCGCAAGGTGGCGCCCGTACAGGCACACAAATATTTCAAACTGGACACCACTTTCTTTTCGGCGCTCGTGGCGTCGAGATCATCGTACGAATGATATGAGCTATTGCGGCGTGACTTCGAGAGGGGCGTGGTACATGATGAATTCGTGGGCGATTTGAAGAAGAGATCAAATGTGGGCGCCGACTTGTGATGACGAAAATGATGGAATTGTAATGTGTGGGTTTTCACAGCATTTGACTTGACGCCGGGAGATTCGTGTGGGACGAGGGATGGTTGTGGTGATTTCGGGGTACGTGGGGATGCTGGTGGTTTGGGCGATTTTGCCGGCTGATATTTTGTGTCATTGGAATGTAATGCTTGTTGTTGTTGTTGCTGCTGCTGATCTAACGCAGTTAGCGGCGGTGGTTTTAACACATGTTTGAGCTGTTCTTGCAACTGCTTTTGCAATTGTTGCTGCAGTATTTGTCGTTTTTGCAAAAATTGTTGGTTTTCCAACAGCTGTTGCTGTTGCTGTTGTTTTTCTTGCTGCTGCTGCTGTGGTTTGCTGTGCAATAAAGTTTTCGGTTTTGGCGGCAGCGGTGGCGGCACACCGTAATCCAGCGAAGGCATTAAATCACTGCTATCAATTTGTGCGACTTGATGTTGTTGTTGTAGTTGCAGCTGCTGCTGTTGTGGAGTAAGTTCACTGTGAGTCTGTGATTGTTGCGGCAGATGTTGATGCTGGTGGTGGCTATGATGACTATGCTTATGAAGATGTTGATGATGATGATGCTGATGCTGATGCTTGATTTGTTGATGTTGTTGCTGTTGCTGTTGTTGTTGTTGTAGCAGCGCGTGATTTATTTCACTGACTTCGTGTTGCTTGCAAATCGCTGGTTTGTGTAGCAAATGTTGCAACTGATGCTCGCTGCTATGGCACCTTGTCAGCTTTAGCGGCTTGGGTGGTTTGGGGGTGGCGGTGAGGTACGTGTGGGTCGTGGTAGACGCGCTTGCTGACGCCGCAATGACTCTTGACTGCCGTTGCTCTTGCCAAAGTCAATTTGGCTGTCGTCGGTGTCGTCGTCGTTGTTGCTGTTTGCTCGCTCTATTGTTGTTGTTGTTGCTGTTGTTTTGGTATTCACTGCTGACGGGCTGCCACTTTCAATTATGAAACTCTATATGAAAAGAATGTGCAATGAAATTGAATGCGTTCAACGAACATGACGTGGCGCATTTGGAAAACGATTGAAACACAAAACGAATTGAAACTGAACAACGAAATTGAGGCGCATGGCACTGATTGCAATTGATTGTGGAAAAATTGTTCGTAGCTTTCTTTAAATGAAATGCGAAAATAAAAATTTTCAGTACAGCACATAATTGTTTTAGTGCTTCAAAATCTAGCAAATATAAAATTTTGTAATTTATTACAATTTATACCCTTAACGCAGCCCGCCTGTCTTTATGTAGTCCCTCAGTTTTTAAGCTATTGATCTAAAAGTTTGCACACATCTTTTCTGCTCCAAGAAGCTACTCATATGTCGAAATCGTCGATATCGGAAAACTATATCATATAGCTGTCATACAAACTGAACGATTTAATTCGGTATCTTATATGAAAAACTATTTTATTTGAAGAGATATCTTCCCGAAATTTGGCATGAATCATTTTCCATGGCAACAGTACAATCACAGAAGAAATTGTGGCGATCGGACCATTATAGCATATAGCTGCCATACAAATTGACCGATCAAACTCTAGTTCTTGTATGGAAAACTTGCTGATTTGTAGAGTTATCTTCACGAAATTTGGTTGAAGTTATTACTATAGACAAGCATACAATCTGCGAGGAAATTTTTTGGATCAGACCACTATAGCATATAGCTGTCATACAAACTGAACACATAAAATCCAGTCTTTGTATGGAAAACTTTCTTAATTAACGAGATATCTTCACAAAATTTGGTCGAGATTAGTACTATAAACAAGGATACAATCTGCGAAGAAATTATTCAGATTGAACCACTATAGCATATAGTTGCCATACAAACTGATAGGTCAAAATTAAATTCTCGTATAAAGAACTCTCTTATTTGACAAGATATCTTCAAGAAATTCGGCATAGATTATTGCCTAAAATAACGGTACAATATCCGAAGAAATTGTTTAGATCGGACAACTATAGCATATAGCTGTCATACAAACTGATCGGTCAAAATCATGTCCGTGTATGAAAAACTTTTTTATTTGACAAGATACCTTCACCAAATTTAGCTCTAATTATTATTTAAGTTAACGGTACAATCTCCGAAAAAATTGTTCCAATCTGACAACTATAACATATAGCTGCCATACAAACTGATCTGTCAAAATTATGCCACCTCAAAGAATTTATTTTTATTTGACCAGATATCTTATGAAATTTAGTAATTTACTAAAAAATAAGTCATTTGATTATATAAGAGCGCATTTAAGTGCTCTCGCTTTCTCTCTAATTCCACTCCTGCAGATTTCAAGCCAATCAGCCAACAATAACCGTCATTAAACATTGCAAATCCGCCACAATGTACGCTAATCAAATGAAATCAGCAACCAAAGTCATTTCAATGCATGTTTTTCCTAATTTTTATTGAACAAATTGCGCGCACAGCTTGCGGCATATTGCGTGTGAGTTCAATGTCCATACCGCCATAGTAGATGTCTTTCAAATTGTAAATACAATTAACAATTATCGCCGCAGGCAATTAACAATTGAGGCAGCATGCAGCTGCCAAGTAAGTGCACACATATGCATATATGCCAAGCATACACATAGATATATAAACCAGCGCACACACATACATATACACCAGCACACAAGTCGCATACACATAGTTGCAAAGCCAGCGCCCACAATTGGCAAACGCGCCGCGTGTTGCGTATACGCCCGTGACCTTGACTACGCAGTTTGGGGTTACTGGCGACAATTGAGTAGCCAAATGAAGCGCAAGTTGACCGCGGCACTTGCTCACATTTGCACTTGTCACTGCGCGTAGACGTCTCAGCATGGCTTGCGGCTCTGCACGTTCGACGAACCCTAGCGCTGCTTAAGTGGCGGCACTATTATTTGTGGATGCTTTCGTCAGCGGCGACGCCGTCATCACTCGCCGCGCAATGTCACAAGATTTAAAGCGCTATTCATTGTTTACCTGTACATATGTATGTATGTATGTATGTGTATGTGTGGATTGATATTTGGCATTTCTCGCGATATTTAAGCAATTAGACATTTCAACAATTAGACGTTTGCCAAAAACGCGTTGAGTGAGGCTGGCGATTCAGCCGACAAGCTCTAGCACACTTCAAAGTTTTGCGCGTTCGCGTTGAGCTGTGATTACTACATTCGCGCGTTTGTGTGTATTTCTCATTACTCATTACTGTGCTTACAAAATTTGCTTGTTTTGTTGCAAAATTATGATAATTATTTTTAATGCCACTGCAGCCATTAACAATGTTGCTTTCGCATTCATAAATTCACTTAGCAAGACGCTGAGCTGTGATTGTGAAACGACATGATTTCATGTCTCAAGTGACCCAAAGTCAATCTGACAAGACTTACAGTTGTCTACGCAGCAGGTTTCATTGAGTTTATATAGTATGTATGTCTCATATATGTATGTACATAAACCATACAGTACATATAATAGAAGACGTATCAGTAGTTTATCTAGATTTGGCATGCTGAGGCGACTGATTTTACTTTGTTTGTGAAGATGTTGTACAATAAGACTTTTTTTGTTTTTTGGGTATATCAATATGAACTCCAATTTTACACATAACCTTCAAGTCTGAGTTGAAAGAGTCTGCAGAGAAATTAAATGCGACTGAAGTCAACGTTCGATTGGCAGTTTCAACTATACATTGAACATCTTACCAGACGACTGGAAAAAGATGAGATAGAGTAAAAGATCTCATATTTCAGAAATTCTAATAAAATGGAGAAAAGAGCAATAAATCCCCTAAGCAGATTTGTGATAGTTTCGAGACATTTTGCCGATAGCTGATATCCAACTTCAGTAGTTTTTTGTCTGGCTCTTCTGTTTATAACATTTCAAATAAGCTTTAGGTTAGGTTAGGTCTGGTTAGATGGCTGATCAAAGATCGCACGTGGACTACTATATATAGTCCTCTGTGAAGCCATAGAAAAGGAAAACTCCTGGGTTCAAAACGCTTAGTAGCCAACACATTTTTGTAAAGGTATTTAATATCAATTCCCGCCATCTCGCGCTCCCAAGTGTTTAAGTCTTGACCTCCCAAACGCGAGACAGTCAAGAAGGAAGTGTTGAGTTGTTTCCACCTATTCTTCTTTCATAATGCTGTTGCAGATGGCGTCTGATAGAGTTCCTAATAGAGCAATAGCCTGTTGAAAGCCCCACAACTAGAGAGAGGCTAGCCTTTACTGAGGGCAAAGAGATCACTAGATCTTTTGCGATTGATCTAGGGCTAATATACATATTTATTTGTTCTTTTGTTTTTTCTTGTCCAATAAAGAAATAATTCCAGTCAAAAAAATAATAAAATAACTCTAAAACTTTCAAAGCCAAGTAAAAGTAGTTTTATACTGATTTACACTCATGATCAAATTTGACCCGGACTGGTCCATACAAAATGCGTGCGCAACCCGAATCAATAAACAAGCTTTTTTCAGGTTGATACACACAATTTTTATGTTCGTCTGAAGGATCAAATTTGACCCGGACTGGTCCATATGAACTATGTGCGCAAATATAATCAATAAATATGTTTTTAACAAGTTGTTACAACAAATTTTTTGTCCGCCTGAAGTTTAATGCCCGAAAAATAAAATAACGGAAATTTTTAAATTAAAAATTTTGCGGGTTTGGAGTGTCCGAGTTTCAAATTCCTTATTAAATTTTCTACTGAAGTAAGATGACATTCTCGGCTATGATCATTGATAACTTTCTCTATGCTTGAAGTCTAATGCCCGAAAAATAAAATAACAGAATTTTTAAATTAAAAATTTTACGGGTTTAAAGAGTCCGAGTTTCAAATTCTTTATTAAATTTTCTACTGAAGTAAGATGACATTTTCGGCTATAATCATTGATAACTTTCTCTAAGCTTAGACTTATTTTCATGAGCTTGGCTACTTTCGTTTGCTAAAAGCTCAGATTTCATTGCTTGTTCGGGAATTCTTGACCAAAAACAATACTGTAACGAAGCCCTAGCGTCTTTGTTCTCAGACATGGACCCATGTGAATTTTTTATACTTCACAAATAAAGAGAATCTTGAAAGGCCATCGTTTTACAAGGCAGATGATAATCATTCAAAAAGCTAAAGGTTTTACCTAAAATCGATTTGAAGAAGCCAGAAATGCTAGAAGTCGATCACGGCTACTGAATCGTTGAAAATGTTTCAGCAGTGTTTTAGATAGGTTAGTCCGAGTCAAATTTGATCTTGAGTGTATATCAATATAAAACTACTTTTAACTGGCATTGCACGTTTTTACAGTTATTTTAATATATTTTTAACTGAAATATTCCACAAAGCTCAGGAAGAGTTGGAGCTTGCGATTGATAAAATTTCCAAGCCAAACTTTGCTACCGCACCAACCGCATCAACTGCAGCCTCGCAATGCTTGTGCTTTTTAATTAAATCATTATCTTTATGTAATAATTATTATATGTTTTTATAGCATATAATTGCTATTTAGTAAAAGAGACTAGCCCTTGAACTATGCATGCTTGTATATGTCTGAAGTATTGCAAAGCTTTTTTTTAGAAAAAAAAACTCACAACATTTACATACAATTAAGCTGGCAACCTTGAGTTACTAATTTTTCGTTTTAAAAACATTTTTCACCGCTGGAATGCAGCTGCTTTATCGCTTTATCGGTTTCATATAAAGGCTTATGCATGCATATATATGTATATACATATGTACGTATATTTCATAATTCAAATGCCGCTTAGTTGGCAATAAACTTTACATTTTGCAATTATTAATCGCCACACTACCCCTGCACTTCGCAGTGAGTACTCGTATATACTCGAAGTATTGTCTCAGTTTGTGAGCTATCACTAGAAAATTTCACGCACGTTCTTTTCTCCCCAAGAAGCTGCTCATTTGTCGGAATCGGCGATATCGGCCCGACTATAGCATATAGCTGCCATACAAACAGATCGATAAAAATCATATCCTTGTATGAAAAACTTTTTCATTTGTCATGATATCTTCATGAAATTCGACACGGTTTATTATTTAAGACAACACTATCATATGCGAAGAAATTTCTCAGATCGGACTACTATAGCATATAGCTGCCATACAAACTCAACCCTCAAAAGCAAGGTCGTGTATGAAAAAAATTTTATTATTTCTCAAGTTATGCATTCACAATGATTTGCGCATACTATGTATATGCCATCAAAATCATTGACCATACGATATGCGATACGAAATCTTTACTGCGATCGCACCACTATAGCATATAGCTGCCATACAAACAGATCGACCAAAATCAGATCCTTGTATGGAAAACTCTTTTACTTGATGAGATATCTTCACCAAATTTAGCTCGAATTATGATTTTAGATAACGGTATAATCTCTGAAGAAATTTTTCAGATCGGACTACTATAGCATATAGCTGCCATACAAACTGAACCCTCAAAATCCAATCCTTGTATGAAAATCTTTTCCCTTTGACGCGATATCTTCATGAAATTTGGCACTTCGATTATTGTCTAATACAACGCTATATTCTGATCAAACATATGTATGTATGAAAGCTACAATTCTGAACTGAATGAACCGTTTATATATATTTTTTTCAAGGAAGTCATTGAAAATATGGCAGCGCACTTGCAATTATTTACAAGCGTGGAGGTCAACAGTCAAGATTAAATGTCATAAATGATGCGTAGAATGTATGTATGTACATTTGTATTTACGTGTGGTTTGCTAAGCATTTGATACAAAATTGTGTTTATTTTCAAACTAATTTGGAAAAATATTTTCATTCACAAACTTATGTTTATTTTGCTTGAACCGCAAGCTGTGTGATCAAAGTGCTAGGCATGAACACTCAAACACACATACATACATATGTACATGAGCACGTTCGGGGCATTGCCTTCGAATTGTCAATACAACGCTAACGGTATATTAGCAGCGCGTATGCATCGTGCCATATTCGTTGTTTGTGCGCGCAGTCGCCACCTTTCGGCGCCGCATAAACACTTCCTAATGACCTGGCTGTCAATTGAGGTGAGCTGCAGCCCACATCCTCGCCACACTCGCAACACTCATGAACTCACTCATATTTGGTGTGCAGTGAGCACAAAGTAAATAACAGCAGGAACAAACTTTAGTCGGGAATGCGTGCATCAGAGGAGTGAAGGAAGGCGGTTTCTTGATTTTGAACATTTAACCTTATATATACACATAAACACTTAGATACACAGCGCTGCCTTGCGGAAGTGTGAAAAATTGTGGTTGTAAACATATTAGGCCTGAGCAAGTGCCAGACACATTCTTCGCATGTTCGGAAACGCACACACATATACTATATGCATGTTTGTATGTACATATGTATTTAGATATTTACACATAAGTATTTATGCATAAGCATTGATCTTAATGGCGTTGAAATACTCAATTAGGCAGCCTGCTTTCAGTTGTTGAGAGTTCCTGGTAGAAACTTCAAAAAATGCTGCAGCAGCTGTGTTTTGTTTACGCTTAGCAAGTCAGATATTCGATTCCAGTGAAATTATTTTTGTTTAACAATTTAATTTCTATGAAAAAAATATTCATTCACTAATTGCAAATATTTCTATTAATTTTTTTTTCTATGAAGTACTTGAGTTTGTATGGCAGCTATATGCTATAGTAAACCGATCTGAATAATTTCTTAGGAGATTGTACCGTTATTTTTAGCAATAATTTGGGATAAATTTGGTGAAGATATCTTATCAACCAAAAAAGTTTTCCATACAAGGACTTGAGACTAATTGTTCAGTTTGTATGGCAGCATATATGCTGTAGTACTCCAATCTGAACTATTTCTTCGGATATTGTAGCCTTTTTTACAGTAGTAATATTGCCCAAACTTCTTGTAGATACCTCGACAAATTAATATTTTTCCATACAAGCACTCGGTTCGGATCGTTCAGTGTGTATGGCAGCTAAATGCCATCCGACAAATAAGCAGCTTCTTGGAGAGAAAAGAACCTATGTTAAATTTCGGATCAATATGCCAAAAATAGAGGGATTAATTTTAGAAAATACTGTCGAACATACAGCTGGACATGGCCACATCTACGGCATCGGCTCGTTACAGTGATTTTTTATATACAGAAATATATTTTGTAGTGGCTCCTACGTTTCCTCCTGGTTGTTTCAAACTTCTTGGCAAATTTAATATACCCTGTTCAGGGTATGGTATAAAAATATTTCAATTTTTTTTCGAAAAAATAAATTTTTTCCTTGTTTTTCGTTTGTTTTTTTTAAGTAATTATACATTTTTTTATATTATTTATATTTTTTTTCTTTTCCAAAAATATTATTTTATTTATTTAAATTTTATTAAAAAAATTGCCTTGTTTTAATTTTTTTGTAATATTTATTTTTTTATAAATTTCATTTTTTTATAATATTTAATTTTTGTTTTAGAAAATTTTATTTTATTTCTTTCATTTTTTTTTGTAAAAATTTTTTTATTTTTTTTCTAATATGTATGTTTTAAAAAATTTATTTTTTTATATTATTTAATATTTTTTTCAGAAAATTTTATTTAAAAAAAATTTAATTTTTTTTCTAATATGTGTGTTTTAAAAAATTTATTTTCTTATATTATTTAATATTTTTTTCAGAAAATTTTATTTTATTTCTTTGAATTTGTTTTGTAAAAATAAACTTTTTCCTTGTTTTTCTTTGGTGTTTTTTTGTAGCATTTAAAACTTTCATTTTGTTATGTTATTTAATTTTTTTTTAATTTTGTTTTGTAAGAATATTAAATATTTTTTTCTTTTCAGAAAATTTTATTTTATTTTTTAAATTTTTCTTTTTGAAATATTTAAAAATTTCAATGTTTAAATTTTTTTTAGAAAATTTTGTTTTATTTATTTAATGTTTGTTTGTAAAAATAAATTTTTTCCTTTGTTTTTCCTTTGTTTTTTTTTTTGTAATATTTAAAAAATTCATTTTCTTTTATTATTTAATATTTTTTTCTGAAAATTTTGTTTATTTATTTGGTTTATTTTTTTTCTTAAAACCTTTTTTTGTTTTTCGTTTGTTGTTTTTGTTTTGTAAAATTTAAAAATTTTATTTTCTTATTATATTTTATATTTGTTTCTTTTCAGAAAATTTTATTTTATTTATTTAAATTTTTTTAAATATATTTGTCCATTTTTTTATTTTATTTTTAATTTTTTGTAATATTAAAGAATTTCATTTTATTATATTATTTAATATTTTTTCTTTTCAGAAAAAAATCGAAATATGGCAATTTTAACGGTAAGTGACAAATCTCATACGTTCAAATATTTATTAAAACCTTTAAAGAATTATAATTATTATATTAATCTAAATTTAAAAAAAATAAATTTGTGAAATCTTTGCACAAATACATTCTATGTACATATATACACACAAACATATACATATGTATGTATATGTTTGCATGTCAATAGTTACATAGCACGCACACTTCCCGCTGAAATCAATTACTCAATTTAATGCGAAATCAGCTACGCTCCAAAAAGCCCGAAAGCCAGCAGATAATTGCAATTAAAAGTGCGTTCACAGCGCAAAATGCTCTAATTTTCATCTTAATTCGCCAGCAAGCACGAGATACATGTGTACATACATACAGTATGTATATTCGACTGCCGATAACCTTTCCTTCCATCGCGGCTTAAGCTTAGATGCCGTCTACGTGTTCGATGCTTATCTCGCGCCATATCACTCCAGACCAAAGCCACTAAAATTCACGAACGCTTTCGAAATTCGAAATTAATTCGAAAAGCAAAAAACAGTTAGCGATTTTTTATACGCAATGCCAAATTACAAGCATTTCCTAAGCAAAAACTGTGAATTTGTAGCAGACACGCTCATAAACAAGCGCTGAGCGGTGAGAGGCGAGAGCATGCCGAATTTGTCAACAATTTCTTTGCACCACAGGAAGTGTTAATGATGTAATCAACAGCGACTATTTCGTGTATTTCATAACTTTTTATGTAAAGCACTTACAATTTGCTTTCAAATACATAACACGATGCATATACGTATGTAAAAATAAATGTGCTAAGTATGTTTGTATGTATGTGTGTCTATACATTTTTGTCGTTGTACAACACAAAGCGTGAACAGCTGTTGCTCCATCGGGACAAAATTCCTAAGCAGCACATATGAAAATAAATATGTATGTATATGTATATATGTACATATGTATACATGTATGTATGTGTGTGTACTTCTTATGCGCTTAGTTTCTTATGCTTATAGTAATAAAAGCAAGTGTTATGCGGGTGTATCGTCCATTAAGCACGCAACTAATTGCCTTTAACACTACGGAAGCAACAACAACAAAGCAAACCCACAACAGCAGCAATTTGAAGCGAAAAGGGAGCAAAAACTGAAACAAAGGAGCTGCTTCTGTTTTCAAGTGCAGCGCCATGACTCAAGCTTACATACATACATACATACATATTTACATAGTATTGTTTTCGGTGATTAGCTTAATTTGAGAGAAATGGCGAAATGAATAGTAAGTTGGGATTTCAAATGAGTTGTGCTTGTAGCTGTCGCCGCATACTCTACATACATACTTATATCGAGAGAAATATTAAAGATAGCCAAAGTGTGACTTCATATTACTCAGATTATATTCTAAAACGAAATACTAAGCAAAATAATTAATAGAAGTAATCAAGAAACGCCACTGTGATGTGCAAGTCTTATTGACTTGTTTGTTCGTTTCCCACTTTTCAAGTTAGCGATTTTGAGACCAGAACTAGGTAGGTAGGAAGGGTGGCTGTCTGCCGATGAACTTACTATATGCTCTTAGGAGGCCCATTGTGATAAGACAATTACGAAAACGAATAAAATTATCACCATGGTCTCAATATAAAACCAGGCTTAGCAACTATAAGACGAGTAAATGAGTTTCTACACATAAATAATAACCTTAAATAGAAAACACAGTAACTCCAAATTTATTGGGAAATGTTTATTATCATTCGAAAGAGCGTGATGTTTTGCTTCAAGGCCTGATTCGAAGCGGGATTGTCTCCACAGACTTTGGACTTTACATAGCTCCACAGCAAAAAGTCAAACGATGTGATATCACACCATCTTGGTGGCCAATCGAATGGTCCAAAACGTGAAATTATCTGCTCAATTGTTCTCTCAATAAATCCATTTATTGATGCCATGTATGGGAAGTCAGGTCGATACCAAGTGTCACAAAGACGGTTACGTTCTAACCGGCGTCATTTTTGGAGAAATTTATAGAAAAACATGGGATCGTTTGGGAAGGTCGAGCAACTTCAGTTCTTGCACAAGCTGTATTTTGTACGCTTTCAATTTAAGATCTCGACGTAAAATGCGCCAAGTCGTTCCCTACGTCCAAAGTTGCCGCGAACGGCGCAGATTCAACTAAAAATATGACATGACAGCTTGACACGGCTCACGCGTGATCTGTCAAAAAGTACTATATCTTATCTATATCTTATATCCACGAAAAGTTTTTCCATTAAAGCCCAATAAACTTTATAGATAGGCTCCCTCTTTAAGTTCTATAATTTTTGGAATAAGATGAAAAAATCGTTTTAAGTTATCTAAAAAGGACGAAAAATTACATCTATGACCTATGAGATAGACCTTAGAGTTATAATACCACAATTAATTTCACTGACAAAGAATGGGAGTTGGAAAGCTTATTATGTATAAAAGTCATAGAATGGCTTATGTCTTTGAAATGCTGATGTCACTGAAGGGCAAATAATAGGCTTATCATAGCAGAATCAAAGCTCCAGACAAATATCGGCCATTGCGAGCTACATACAGACAGAACATTGACGCAGAATTCATAAAAGATTTCGAAAGACGAATTCTTTTGTTCGGTAAAAAGGATCTGGTAGGGTCCGAGAGACGACAATTCACGACAGGCTCACCCGATGGTCTTGTCCACTAGAATGCTTTAAATCCTCGTCAGATACTATACTAAAAAGAAGCTTAGTAATGAGACGGGGTGATAGTAGTTTAAACAACGATTTGTCGGAGACTCAGAGGCAGGATACAACGGCCGAGCACCTGCAAAAGAACCTTTTTTGAGCCAACGAATGCGGAAACAGTGGTATGTATGGGCGAAAGAGCATGGAAATTGGTCGGTGAATCAGTGGAAGATGGTAATTTTTTCGGATGAATCCAAGTTTAATATCTGTGGATGGTATCCACCATGTATACAGAAGGTCATGCGTACAGTTTAGTATAGAAAGCATACAAACAACAGTGCGAGTGAACAGGATGATCAGCGTGACGAGCTGTGTCGATTTAGCCGCGTACGTCTGTCAAACCGTCCAGCTGTCTGCACATACACGAATCTTCATGAAATTTGGTCGAGATTATAATTACATCCATACAAAGAAATAATATTCTTAGAAATTTTCCAGATTGGAGCACTATAGCATATAGCTACCATACAAGTGGAACGATCAAAATCCAGTTCTTGTATGGAAAACCTTTCGATTTAACAAGATATCTGCACGAAATTTTGCAAAGAATGTTATCAAAAGTATTGCTACAATCTCCGCAGAAATTGTACAGATCGGATTACTATAGCATATAGCTGCCATACAAAATGGCCGATGAAAATCAATATAAAGTCTTTTTATACCCTTTTATGCTATAAAAAATGCAACCTGTGAAGGGTATTATAGCTTCCATGCAGCCAAAGTTCAGGTTTTTTATTGTGTTTTTTTTTTTTTTTTTTTCGCTGACAGCCTTAGCAACCCTATCAATTATTGCTAACTCACACATTTCTCATGCCGAAAGCTCAACTTCACTGTAGCGATGAATATAAATAATTACCTACCAGCATACTCACATTGCTGGGAAATTTTTGTTTTTGTACAACAAAAATAATAGACACGTCATAAGCACACATAGCGCTGTGATTTGACAATTGAGGAACAGCAAAACGCTTAGAAGATTAGCACAACAAATGGGATTGCAACAAAAAACAAGTTTATTTTACAAATAACGCTAGCCAAGACTTTGAAAACGCTCAAATAGCTGGACTTATACATACATGTATGACTGTAAATCTATATGTATGTTTGTATGTGTGTTTTTATTGAGCCATTATTATTTATGTTAGGGTGTACATTACAACTCATTTATCATTGCTTCTCCCGCCCTTTTCACAGATGATTTCTTAAAAACTTTCGAAGGCATTTTGCACTTTTCGTTGCCTACAATTTGTTGTTGGCGGGCTAGTTTGTAGTTTTCCAACTACAGCCACCGATTTTGCTTACATGGCAGGGTTATATGAAGACCTGTGCCGTTAATGATGTTTTCGAAGCTGTCAGTGCCATACAGCCCTCCTGCCTGGTTCCCTGCCTGGTTGCCTGACCACTGCACTTTCAGCCACATCGCCAACATCCGTTTTATGTTGCTGCTGCCACTGCACGCGCACAGCCATATACTTTTATGACAACAGCTTGTTGGCGGCGATTAGCTGCGCTAAGTGTAATTCGCACACACACATGCATACGCACATTCCTTCACAGAGGCGGTGATAAAAGCGCTGTCTGCTGCTAGCAACACATTTGTTTGTATGTCAGTGCGTGCAAGACTCGCTCGCAGTGGGAGCGCGTGTTTACATTCATGTATGGCATATCAGCGCTAGGGCCTCACAACACACATCTGCAATTATACTAGGTTCTAGAGGTGTGTTTTGTGTACCTAAATTGTTGTTATGTTTGTATGTAGACGCATGTGTGTGTACGATACTGATATGTAAATACGCTTTTGAATATTATTCACTTTTGTTTTCATGTATACACTTGTATATGATTAAGCTTATGCGCGCTATTGTAGTCATTTGACGCTGTCAGCTGCTCAGCGTACTTCCCCCTGTGTCAGAACGTCGCGTTTAATGTCTCAGTTACGCCTTTTGCATGAATCACAAAGCCTCAAAAGTACTATATACTTACTGTATATGTATTTCCATATATACCGATATCCATATGTTTGTATATGGATATGAATACAGTATGCGAAAATACATACAATTGCACTTATGTACTACATAAATAGCGCTGCGCTGACTGAGCGCAAACTATATTTGTAAAATTCATTTAATGAGGGTGCGCTTTTAAAGCGGGGGTGGTGACTGACAACCGCCCATATAACATTTATTACATTTTATGTCAGAGTCCATTTTAGTTCTGTCACATTTGATGCGCATTTCTGATGGTATGTAGGTCGTGAGTGACATGCCTGTCGGAAAAAAGAGCTTTAAGCACGTCTTTTGTTAAGGGAAATCTTAAAGTTGGTTAGGCGGAGGGTTGTGTAGGTGAGAAAACAAAATTTTAGAATATTGTAACAACATTGATTGTAAAAGTTGAACTACGGTATAAGCATAGCTTAAAGCTTGTTAAAGCTTTATATGAGATTACTGACGGAAAAGGCTGATGCTTTGGGAATAGAACTTGCAGCTCACAGTTTAAACATTTAATTTAACGTTTTTCTAAGGATTATTCAAGTAATTCTAAAGTTTGCACACAGCTTAAAGCTTGCCAAAACTTAATGGGAAAATACTAAGGGAGAAAATCTGGCACTTTAGTAATATAATTTCGGAGCTCACAGTTTCAAAATTTAGTTCAAAACTTAACAACTTATTCCAAAATTTAATACACATCTTAAAGCTTGCTAAAGCTTTATATGAAATTACTGAATGATAAAAACTGGTTTTTTAGAAATATAATTTCAAAGCACACAGTTTCAAAATTGAGTTCAAAACTTTACAAGTTATTCCAAAGTTTGAACAGAGCTTAAAGCTTGCTAAAGCTTTATGTAAGAATACTGAGGGAGAAAATCTGACGCTTTAAGGATATAATTTCGCAGCTCACAGTTGAAAAATGTATTTAGAAAATATGAGAAATCATCCTACTGTTTGAACACAGCTTTAAGCTTGCTAAAGCTTTATGTACGAATACTGACGGAGAATGTCTAGCTCTTTAAAAATATAATTTCGGCGCTTACAGTATCAAAATGTAGTTAAAAACTTTACAAGGTATTCCAAAGTTTGAACAAAGCTTTAAGCTTGCTAAACACATTTAAGCTTGCTAAAGCTTTATGTGAGAATACTGAGGGAGAAAATGTAGCGCTTTAGGAATATAATTTCGCAGCTCACATTGTCAAAATGTATTGAAAAGCTTTATATTTTGTATTTTTTTATATTTCTTCGTGTTGAAATCTCACTTCTTCTTGCAGTCTCGATATCTCTCATACTAAAAATCCATAATTTATCAAACTGAACTATCGAAATCCAATACTTGTATAAAAACCTTTTCTATTTTCCGAGAAATCTTCGCGAAATTTAGTACGGATTATTGTTTAAGGTAATGCTACAATATCTGCTTATATGGTTGAGATCGGGCTACTATAGCATACAGCTGCCATACAAACTGATCGACCAAATTCAAGTTCTTATAAGGAAACTTTTTTATATGACGGGTTATCTTAACGAAATTCGATAGAGATTATTTTTTAAGGCAGCAGTGCATTATTCGAAGAAATTGTTCAGTTCGGATCACTATTGCATATAGCTGCCATACAAACTGAACGATCGGAATCAGGTGCTTGTATGGAAAACTTTTTCATTTAAAGAGATATCTTCACGAAATTTACTATGGATTATTATTCATGTCAATAGTTTAATCTCTGGAGAAATTGTTCATATCGGACCACTATAGCTTATAGCTGCCATACAAACTGAACGATAAAAATCCAATCCTTGTAAGGAAAACTTTTTTATTTGACGAGATATCTTCATGAAATTGGGCATGCATTATTTTTCAAAGCAACAATGCAATTTCCGAAAAAATGATTTAAATCGGACCACTATAGCGTATAGCTGCCATACAAACTGAACGATCAAACTCAAGTTCTATATGAAAAACTTTTTCAATTTGACTGATATCTTTACAAAATTTTACACGTCATTATTTTCTTATAAGTTATTAAAAAAACAATTATTTATATTTTTTTAAATACTCTCTACTGAGTGCCCCTCAGTTGCCAATTTCCTGCAGGTACACATTTCGTCATACATTTCTTTCTTGCAATCAACTAATTTCTACTTTTTCCACACAAACAATTGCAATCAATGAAATAATGCACCGACAATAACAAAATACCTTAGTTGAACAAACAAAAAGAAAATGAAAAGAAAAATTTCTTACAAACTTAATTAAAGAAAATCTAATCAACTCTACAAGACTACAGACGTAACACTCCCATAGCCATACCATTTGTCGTTTGATGAGTGCAATACGATTTATTAGCTATTTGTTGTTGTTTCTTTGTTGCACCGTTACCGCGCCGTTGAGTACTCAATTAAATTGCTGAGTTAAATTTATACACAGCTTGGGGGGTTGAGCTAGAGGGTGACCACTACCCCGTCGCTGCCGTTAAAGCGTGCACAAAAGGTCAACGCGTCAAGCGGCGCATTCACCTTTTTCGATTATATTTTTGTATATTTTTTTATATATATTTTATTGGAAATTGCTTTTGTTACACTTCAGTCTGAGTATATTCAAATAATCCGTTCGAGTATTTTGCTGTGGCACACACTTTTCAATATTTGTGGGCTGCGCTGGTTGTAGGCGCGTTGTTGCGCTGTTTTGTTGTTGTGTGGAAAATCGATTTTCATTTGCCGATGCAAGCAAAAACAATGTAGCCAATACAAAACTCAACGCTCAACATTAATTTCGGCATTATTGTCATTGGCTTGTGTAAAAATATATGTGAGTGTGTATGTTTGTGCATTTAAGGCTTTTCACCACAACTGAGTATTTTTATGACTTGTAGGAGTATATTTGTATATTTGTTTGTGTGAAGGCACGGTATGCGTGGGGAGGTTCGGGTTTCGGTTTACGACGTCTGCAACTATTTTAACGCTTCCACCAGCAGCAAAACTTCCGCTTCCGTTTTATGTTGTCTACTGCGCTGCTATGCTGAAGGATCTAAGCTTTTACGCACACACAGCTATACAGACGCGCACACACATTTGCATGCAATGCGGGGTCGTTGCACTATTTTATAGCTGCACGCAGACGATTTTTGCTAAGGCGGCACTATAAATACAAACGAGTCGTAGGTAAGGCTCAGCGCGTCCTTTGCACTGCAGTTGACGTATAAATGGGCGTTTATGGAGTCTGTTTTTATGTTTGAGCTTAACACGCCCTAAGCGCTGCCGTCGCGCGCCGCAGCCTGCCGCGTGTTTACTTCGAAGTCTCGACTTGATTTGCCTGCCGTCTGAGCGCGCGCGGCCAAGCAAAGTCTTCCAAAATTATTCACTTCGATTCACTTAATTCAATTTAAATTAGAATCAAATTGTGACGACGTGATGGAAACGTGTTTGTTGTTGCGCTCGTTGTTTATAAACGCGTCGTGATTTTGAATTTGTATGTATGTATTTATATGTGTGTTAGTATAGAGCGCGCCGCCTGTGACGCTACCGAAAAGTTGCTTGTTGTGTTTGGCTGTGCGCTCAAGTTGATAAACAACTAAGCGACGTAGCATACTCCTGCGCACAACAACAACACTGCAATAAGTATATGTTTGGCTGTATATATGTATACCCAAAACACTGTAGCTATTGAATAACTTGTAAAACTTCGTTATTATTTGCACGTTTTTCTCAAGCGTGTACTTTTTCGCGTCACGCGTGTGTAACGCGTCCGTTCGCCCGTACTCGCGCACTCGTTTTTAAATACAATTAAATATATATATAAATATATGTGTATTTGTATATATGTATATATCAACAATATATTTTATTTTTGCATAAAAAACGCTCAACACTTTTGCGGCGCACGAACAACACGCACGAAATGTACAGCGCGTAACCGTCTCCAACAAACGCCGAAACCGCACTCAGCGTTCTAAGTGGTGCGCATTCATGACAAACCCGCCGATTCTATTTCCCATTGAGCGACGTTGTACGTGTATGACCATATGCTCTCGCCTGTGCCGAGGGATGACGAAGGCGTTTATGACGACGTCATCAACTGGTCATACAACAGGCAGGCGGCGGGCGGCGGGCGACGCGCAGCAACCTCGCGCAACCACCACCACTGCTGCCCTCACCGGCGCGCGTTCAGCAGGCGTCCTCGCGCGCCACCCCTGTTGCCACCACCCAAGCGAGTGGGAAGCGGCGCGCACAGTGGTTTGTTTGAGTTTTTTGTTGAATTTTACAATGCGAGGTTGAGCGCATTTCGCTGCGTCATGAACAATATATGCGCTAAGCATTGAATAGCTGTTCGATTTAAGAAGCGTTTCTCTCCAGCGAATCGAACAAACTAGGAGAGTTGTTCAAATGACCAGTCAGCACGATTCTGACACTCAACATGTCTTCTGCTGCAAGCGCAATTCTGCTAAGTTTATTTCTTAGCTTAGAAATATATTTTTCCGTGTCATAAAACGTTTTAGTAACCACCTCGGTTTCGTTTTATATAAACACTGATAACTGATTTTAAGACTTAAGAGGTTATATGGGTTTCATGGCTTCAAAAAATCGTTTTTTATTGTCTTATTTAATTCTATAACATTTCTAGAATATTGTCCTAAATACTCATGTTGATCCGTGTTATTGTTTTGGAAATAGTATAGCCTTGAAAAGTTGCGCGCTTAAGTTCAGCTTTATAGTCACTGCAAAGGCGTTTTTCTCGAAACTGTGTTTTCAAAGTCGGATGTGGAGATTTCTCGTGTACTACCTAACCGATCTTACCGAAAATTTACACAGGTTTTCGAGTTATAATTTACAAGAGCTTGAATACTAAGTAGCTTTTATAATTACAAATATTTAAAAAAAATCGATATATAAAAGTATCGATAAGAGATTACTTAAAATAATCGATTAATAGAAATATGGAGCAACAATTATTTTAAAAAATCGAAAAAGAAAAATATGGAGAAACTCTTATTCAATGAAATCGATAAAAAAAATGTGGAGTAACAGTTATTCAAAAAACCGATTAATAAAAATATCGAGCAACAATTATTTTAAAAAATCGAAAAAAATATAGAGAAACAATTATTCAAAAAAATCGATAAAAAATGTGGAGAAACAGTTATTCAAAAAAATCGATTAATAAAAATATCGATAATAAATTATTTAAAAAACGATAAATAAAAATATCGATAAACTATCGAGATACAATTACTTAAGACATCGAAAAATAAAAATATCGATAAAAAATCTTTAAAAACATCGATAAATAAAAATGTCGAGAAGCTTTCGCCAATGTTTTAATTTTTTCGAAAAACTTCTGTCAGAAATAAAATTTTGGCCTTAATATAAACACGTATTTTTTCACTTAATTATTTTAAGAAAAATCGATAAATAAAACTATCAATAAACTTTCGGAAACAGTAATTTAAAAAAATCGATCAAATAAAATATCGATAAATTTCGAGAAACAATTATTTAAAAAAATCGATAAATTAAAATATCGAGAAACTTTCACCGAAATTTTATTTTTTGGTAAAACTTCTGTCAAAAATAAATTTTTTTCACTTTTTGTCGTTCATTACTTAGTTGGTGGTCTTAATTAAACAAGCATGTTTTACTTAATTACTATTTATTCGATAAATAAAAATATAAATAAACTTTCACCAAAAAATTACTTCTTACTAATCGAATGTTCGATATTTTCCTTAGAAAATTGCAAAAAATCTTGGTAAAATATGTCTCCTTTGAATAATTAAAAGTTAAAAAAATATTTCAATTTTTATATGAAAAAAACGGTTATTGAAAATAGACCTTTTTTGCTCGAGGAAACCCATATAACTTAAGTCATTAAAACCAAACAAAAACAAGAACACTATTTTCCTCCTGCTTATTTGATAAGTGCATTGAAATTCATAAGAAAATCGTTGCCTACAATTAGGCGCTTTGGCTAATCGTAACATATTACACTTAATCAGAGGTATTCATCGCATTTAGTCTTATTAAAGATGGATTAGTTCTTCGGTCCCTGCTTTTTCCTTCTTTTTTTAGATAAGTGCATTGAAATCACGTAAGAAAATTGTTGCCTACATTTAGGCGCACTGAATAATCATAATATATTACCCTCTACCAGAGGTTTCTTTTACATCTAGTCTTATTAAAAACGGATCAGTTTTTCGACTCCTGTTTACTCTTGCTTTTATCGATAAGTGCATTGAAACGCATAAGAAAATCTTTGCCTACTATTAGGCACAAATAAAAAATTTTAATTATTTTTTAACTCATAAAATCAATACTTGACCGAAATATAGTTGGTAAAAGTCTGTCACATGGGCAGCAGTACCAGCAATAAAATGCGGAGTGGTTGAAAAAGTAATCTATAAAATTTTCTATACTAAAACTCGAAAGGCAATCTATAAATTTTTTCTATACAAAATCCATAGCCAAAAAAGAAAATTCTTTAATATTTGCCTCATCTTACATCACTGTGTCAAACAGCCCCTGCTTTTGTTCAGCTACCTGCTCAATTAATCATATGCTTTGGCCGCTCTCTAGTGTTCTCTCTATTTTTATTGTTTTATATGTGTTCTTCCCGCGCGTTTATGTTCTCTGTTTATTTATTCTTTCGCTCATTTCAGCTCTTTTTATCTTTCTAGTTTGTTATTGTTCGCTATAATTCTTATTGGCTGTCATTAGAGCGCATAAACGTATGAACTCTGCTGTCAAGTTGGCTGTCAGATCTACTACATTATTTAGTTTGATGGCAGCTCGCAAACTAGTTGGTATTTAAGCTAACGCAATGTTGTTATAATTTGAGCTGTTACAATTAATTTGTTTACTTTTGGGTTTATTTTAGTTTCGGTTTTATTATTTTTTAATTTTAGTTTTAATATTTTTTTATTTTTATTATTATTTTTTTAAGTTTTATTATTTATTTTTATGAATGAATGAAAGTTATGGTTACTGCTCTGGCTAAAAAAAGTCATAAAATAAATAAATAAATATTTAATAGTGTGCGTTAAAGCTTTCATTGTTTAGCCAACGTAGCTTTCACTATTAACTTCGATTTAGCGCACTTTATTAAAAGTTATGTAAGAGCTCATATGCGCGGTATCGTAATGTCCATCTCTTCATCACATCGGTAATTCATAAAAGTGTTGTTGCTTACAAAATATTGCAAAGTTAATGAGTTCACACTCACGCATGATGAATTTTTATGCATGATTTTTGCAAAACACCACAAACATCAATTAAAATCCACAAACAAGGCACGTGCCGTTTCCCTTTTAACTAAAACTTACCTACTTACTGCTTTACCCAGTTTGCTTGCGTAAAATATGAAATATTTGCGATTTGCTTTGGCCAACCAATTCGTAACTAAATGAAACTGGTTCGAATGTATGGCATGCCTAGTAGTTAAGCAGGGAAGTAAATATAATATTACAAAAGAAAATTGCTAACTAAATTGCTATTGATATGAAAGAGCTTATATTTGTATACGTGCGCTTACGGTTGCGTTCATATTAATAGCGCCGCTAGGTTTGTGAGTGAGTTTTTGAAAACGTGAGGTTATTTTTTGAGTAATAGTTAGTTAGAGCAATTGTATTGTTGGCGAAGGGTTTTTTACTCGAAATTAAAATCACGACTTGCTCTCGAGTGAATATGTTCGAATTTGTGACTTTCGAATTTTGTCGAAAAATTTAATATTTTATAGCAATTTTAGTGTCACAATATGTATATTTTGAATAACATTTAGTCTTATTAAGGATAAATCAATTTCTTCGCCCCCTGCTTCCTCCTTTTTTCGTTAGAAAAGTACATTGAAGCGCGTAAAAAAATCATAGCCGAAATTTAGGCGCATTGAATAGTCATAATATTTTACATTATATCAGAGGTTTCTACACATTTAGTCTTATTAAAGATGGATCAGTTCTTCGGCTCCTCTGTTCTCCTGCTTTTATTGATAAATGCATTGAAAAAAATATTGAGAAAATCGTTGCCTACATTTAGGCGCATTGAATAATCATAATGTTCGATATTTCGAATTTTGTCGAAAATTTAGTATTTTAAAGCTATTTTACTGTCGAAAATTCAAATATGTCTTAAAAAATAATTAAAATATTTTTTGTTGTTACAAATTTCAGAAATACATTTGAAATTTGTATGAAACAAATAGACCAATTGCATTGATGTTGAAGTGTTTTTAGTAGTGGTTAAGTTCATATCTTGCTCTAGAGTGAATATGGTCGAAGTTTTGACTTTCTAATTTCGTCCAAAAACTTAGTATTTTCAAGCAATTTTAGTGTCAAAAATTCCAAAAATTACTTACAAAACAATTAAAATAGTGTTTGTGTTGTTATTCATTTGAACAACTCGTTAACATTTTTGTGTCCGAGGCCTCTAATTTGCATTTGAAAGCATCGAATATTTGCATACTTCGCGTTATGTGGGGCGCAAGCTTGGCTAAAACGTGCCTTTTTAAACAAAATAAAGATTTTTAACTCATAAATGACTGAGACAGAGGTGCATTGAGATTTTGAACAAAGCCTAATGAGTTATAAAATAAAAGAAAAAAGTAAGAAAACTGATTTTGAAAGAAAGGAAAAAAGTATGACGCTTTGTAAGAAAAGAAAGAAAAAAATACGATGATTTGTAAGAAGAAAAACAAAAGAAAATAAAGTATAAGGCGTTTATGCAAATAATGCTTGTTTTATTTCGAATTATTTAAAATTTAATTAATTTCTAATTAATTCAGCCATTAATTATACCCTGAGCAGGGGTCATGCGTACATGTCCTTGTATGGAAAACTTTTTTAATTGACGAGATTTCTCAATGAAATTTGGTACGAACTATACTTCAAAGCAACACTACAATTTCAGAAGGAATGGTGTAGATCAGACAACTATAGCGTATAGCTGCCATACAAACTGAACGATTGAAAAAAAGTTCTTGTATGGGAAACTGTTTTATTTGACCAGATATCTTAACGAAATTTGGCAAGAATAATTTTCCAATGACAACGGTACAATTTCTGGAAAAAATTATTCAGATCGGACTACTATAGCATATAGCTGTCATACAAACTGCACGATTGAAAACAAGTTCATGTATGAAAAACTTTTTTATTTGACGAGATATATTCACAAAAATCGGTACAGAGAGTTTTCTAAGATAACTCCATAATATATGCAAAAATGATTCAGATCAAACTACTACAGCATATAGCTGCCATACAAAGTGAACGATCAAAAGCAAGCTCTTGTATGGAAAACCTTTTTATTTGACGTGTTATCTTCACGAAATTAGACACAGCTTATTTTCTGAAGAAACTAAATAATCTCCGAAAAAATTATTCAGATCGAGCCACAATAGGATATAGCTGCTATACAAACACAATCGATCCAAATCATGAAATTGACGATTTTTCTTATTTTTCCACATTTTTTTTACTTTTTTAACTATTTATTATATAATTTATAAGCTTTATGCAACTTAATAAATAAATAAATCTTATTAAAGTAATAAACTTCCAATTGCCAACCAATTTCTTTAATTACAAATCTCTTTGCACTCTCTATTAATGCAATTACTATTTAATATGAGCTGTTGCAGCTAATGCAATCGATAACAACAAGTGGTTGTCGTGCAGTTGTGCGACTAATTCACTAATAATTGCACTACAACAAGAAAAATGGAAATTAATTGATTATGACATCGTCTGTGAGAAAGTGTTGGAAGCGAAAGTGTCGTCGAGATAGCACTCTCGTAAGCTAATAAAATTAATTAAACCATTAGCAATAAAAATAGACACTTTGCTGCTGCTACTGCTTGATTGGCGCTAAGATAAAACAATTTATTTATTATAAAAAATGAAAGTATAAAACAGGAAAAATTGCAGCGCAACAATTTTAGCCATTTAAAAATATTCAATAAAATTTTTAATTTATTTAATTCAACTAATTAATTTAATTAATAAAAAACTTGAAAATATTACAATTTTAATGCAAGAAAAATTCATATAAAATATTAAATAAATTAAAAAAATTTCTTAATTAAATTAAGAAATTAATTAATATAATTAGAAATTTTTTAATTAATATAATTAAGAATTTTTTAATTTTTTTAATTAAATTATTTATTTTATTAATTAAATTAATTATTTTTTTAATTTATTTAATATTTTATATGAATTTTTCTTGCATTAAAATTGTAATATTTTCAAGTTTTTTATTCTTGAATGCTACGAATTTCTATTTTTGGCGCTTTGCATGCTTTAAAATCGGTCTCGCGTCATTTAACAAACACACTCATTTGAAATGCCATATTTTTATCACATTTATTGTACGCGTGTGTGCCTGTGTGTGTGCCTAATCAATTTGGCACACATCAATAGCCCGCCCTACAATGAGAAACTCATCAACGTTTTGTGTTTAGAGAAAAGAGAAATCTACCTAATTTTCGTCTAATCCCAAGATTTTGAATACCAAATGCCTAGAAGGCGTTTGATTTGGGCAGCAAGAGCTCGGCTTTAGCCACACGCTTAAATAAAATTGCCATAAATGTGCTAAACAACGGCGAATTAGATAAGTGATGCTAAAAATGTTTGCAGAAGCATTTAGAAAAGCTAAGAACTGAAGATACCCACAAATATATGCTAAAACCCAAATCAAGCGCGAATCAATAAATAAATAGAAAATGAGAACAATTGATTGGCAGGAGGAGCGGCCTTTTTAATAATTCTACATGTCTTTGTATGGAAAACTTTTTTATTTGGTGAGATATCTGCACGAAATTTGGCATACATAATTTTCCAAGGCAGCGCTAAAATCTCTGAATAAATTTTATAAATCGGACTAATATAGCACATAGCTGCCATACAAACTAAATGAGCAAATACATGTCCTTGTATGGAAAACTTTTTTATTTGATGAGATATCTGCATAAAATTTGGCACGAATTATTATACAAGGCAGGGACATAATCTCTGTAGAAATTGTTCAAATCAAAGCACTATAGCATATAGCTACCATACAAACTGATCAATTAAATTCATGTCCTTGTATGGAAACCATCTTTATTTGACGAGATATCTTCACGAAATTTGGTATGGATTATTATCAAATGCAACGGTATAATTTCCTTGGAATTTGTTCAGATCGGACTTCTATAGCATATAGCTGCCATACAAACGGAGTGATCAAAATCATGTCCTCATATGAAACCCATCTTTATTTGACGAGATATCTTTAAGAAATTTTACCTGATTAATTGTCCAAGGCAATGATAAAATTTCTGAACAAATTTTTCCAATCCGTTAACTATAGCATGTAGCTGTCATACAACTGTACGAACAAATGCATGTTTTGTATGAAAAACTTTTTAATTTTGCGAGATATCAGCACGAAATTTGCATGAAGTTTTATCTAAGCAAAGGTACAATATCCTTGGAAATGGTTCAGATCGGACAAATATGTTGTATAGTCGTCATATAAACTGAACGATCAAAAACATGTTCTTGTATGAAAAACTTTTTTATTTGATGAGATATCTGCACGAAATTTCGCATGAAATATTATCCAAGGCAGCAGTATAATGTCCACAGAAATTGTTCAAATCGAACCACTATAGCATATAGCTGTCATACAAGGTGACCTAAAAAAATCAAATTCAAGCTTCTTTTACACCCTTAATTCCATTTCTCATATAAGAAATGTACCTGTGATGATGTATGGAGTATAGCTTCAGTTGAGCCGAAGCAAACATTTTTTCGTGTTTAATAATATTTTTTACATTTACTTTTCTGTATATGTACTATGTATAAATGCTTCTGTTAGTGTTATTTGTCAAAGGCTAATTTTAAATATTTTTGTTTTTTGTTTTTTTTTACTCACCAAACTATCGGCAACATTTTGACTCATTATTTCTGTGCCAGTTGTGGCCAAGTACACGCAGTATATTTATTTTGCTTGCTGTTGTTGTGTTTGTGCGCAAACGCAGCAGCTGAGATTTTCGTTTCCGGAACAACTTGCAACAAACCGAGTAGCTGCTGCCGTCGTCGCGGCCACATTTTGAAAAGCTGCCGCTACCGTTGACCACAAGCAACACGAATGCAATTAAAAACTGTGTATTTGCACTTAAATATGTCTGTGGCTATGTATTGGTGTATTTAGTACGTGTAGCGCACGCTGAGTTGAGGCTTTTGTTGTTATTGCTGCTGTGGGCTACTATGCAATGGACTTTCTACGCGCTTGTGGCTTCAGCAACAGATTTGGAACACTGCGATCACTTTGCTGTTGATTTTGTTGTTGTTGTTGTATAAACTAACATAATCACGTGCGAAACGCTCGCTCATTCGCGTTTATCGAAAACATTTGCACTTATTTCCTTTTTTGATAATTTTTTTTTTATTTTATATTTTTTTTATTTTTTTTTTATTTTTTTTATTTTTTTTGTATTTGCTTTTGTTTTTGTTATTTTCATTCACACACTTTTCACGAAATTTCGCATTCGTTTAGCTATTTTTTGCTTGTTTCATTTTCTTCAACACTTTTACACAACAATCACCATTAGCCGCCGCGCTTGTCTATTGCCGTGCACGTTGTTGAAATGTTAAAATGGCTGGCTGCCGCATTGCCTGTTGTTGCCTGGCGAAAATATCAACGCAAATTAGTATGGAATGTTCGCACAATCAGCTAATCGGCAAACTTTTTGATTACAGCGCTGATGGCCAATTTGTATGCGCGCATGCGCCACTCACCGTCGCTGTAAACACAACACGATTCAAGCGGTTTTTTCCGTTAGCTATTTCACGAGCGCACACTCACACATTTACGCCTTTATGGGTCACCAGACACCACTTTCTTACTTTTTTATCATTTTGGATCAAGATCCGCAACTAAAAGTGCGATTTTTGTCATCATAATAAATGCCTTTAAAAATATTTTCCCATATTCCAAATTTTTAAAAATTATTTTACTCATATTAAATTAAAGCCGATTGCAAATATTTGCAGCTGTCAACTTCCAGGTGCCCCTAACGCAGACTCGCTGCTATTTACCAGCGCAATGTGGCCAACAGCCGAAATGGTCAAAGCTGAAATTCAACAGCGAACGCTTTCCGCATTCTTCGCTTCGCATTGATCGCTTGACGTATTGCGGCAGTCGGCAAACATTGCTATATAAACACACATACATATAGTATATGAATATACCATACACATATACATATATATATTGCTATACATTTATATTGGTCTCTCGCTAACCGTCCAACTCACCGCCGTTCGCTGCATAAACGACTTGCCTGCTTTTTCTTTATGGCAATCTCTTTTTTCTTGCTTATTGGCTAACATTTTTCTCATTTTCTTGTCCAAACACTCAAGTAATGACTAAAATTAAAAATTATAGAAAAAGTGCTTAACGACTAACGGTAGTTGCAAAACCAATATTCATGTTTGTTATGATTTTACCATAATTGTTACGCTCGAAACTCGAACGGGTACATTAGGGCGGTTAGACTTTTACAGAAAAGTATAAATTATGTCTCGACTGAAATTTACGCAGCTACTTGTGTTATGTGATTTTATAGGAAAAATTATATTTATGCTATATAAAATTAACGGAAACAACAAGAAAGAACGTTAACTGCGGTTGCAACGAAGGTGGTGTACTCATAATAAAGAAGTTTCCTCACAAAAACTTGATTTTTATGGGTCAGTTAGTATGGTGACATATTATATAGTGGTCCGATCTGTGAAATATCTTCGTACATTATACTGTTGTCTTAGATAATAGTAAATTTCGTGAAGATATATCGCCAAATAATCAAGTTTCTTATAAAAAAAGTTGATTTTCAACGTTGAGTTTGTATGGCAGCTATATGCTATAGTTGCCCGATCTGGAAAATTTCTTCAGATATTATGGAGTGGCTTTAGAAAATTATCCACACGAATTTTTGTGAAGATATCTCATCAAATAAAAAAGTTTTCCATACAAGCATTTAGACTTTGATCATTCAGTTTGTATGGCAGCTATATGCTATAGTGGTCAGATCTGGAAAATTTCTTCAGATATTATGGAGTTGATTCAGAAAATTGTGTGTACGAATTTTTGTGAAGATATCTCATCAAATAAAAAAGTTTTCCATACAAGCACTTGATTTTGATCGTTCAGTTTGTACGACAGCTATATCCTAAAGTGGTCCGATATCGGCGGCTCGGACAAATAAGCAGCTTCTTTGGTAGTAAAGGATGTGTGCAAACTTTCGTATCAATATCGCTAAAACTGAGGGACTACTTTGCGTCGGAAGACTCAGCTGATTTTTTATATATATGTATATACATATGTATGATGTATGTATGTATGTATGTATATATTTTATATCGTTTTTATAGTTAAGTTTTCATCTAAAAACACTTATTTCGAGCGATAACGGTTAATTAAATCCTAAAAATGTTCGTTCAAAGAGTGTATACTAACATAACCTAAAGCGCACCGACTTTATTGGTGTCGGGTCGAGTGTTGTTGTAAAATATTTCGCAAGTAGTTGTATTTCTAAATATATTGTGAACCGCTCTAAAACATTATTTAAGTAACTATCACGTAATTTTCGAACCACCCTAATAAATTATGTTATGTGTATGTGTGACACATTGCAAACCACCTTAATGCACAGTTTAAATATTTAATATACAATTAAACGCGTGAGAATTAAACATGATGTAACTTTTTCTTTCGAACCACCCTAATAATTTCTAAATATATTGTGAACCGTCTTAATATACAGTTTAAATAATATTTGGCGCATTAAACGAAAATCTGTCACTTGAGTTGCAAATCTCATTTTGAACCACCCTAATAAATTATGTTATCTGCCTGTATCGTAGATTGAGAACCACCTTAATACACAATTTAAACAACTAATATTCAATTAAATGCGTGTCAATAAAAATGGTGTAGCTTTTTGTTTCAAGATTCGAACCACCCTAATGATTTACGTTATGACATGTATGGTATATTGCGAACCACCTTAATACACAGTTTAAATAACTATGTATAATTAAAAAATGTTAATTAAACTGCTGCAACTTTTTCTTTTCGAACCACCCTAATTAATTACATTATGTGCATGTACCAACATTTCTGCCTGTCCAGCTCTAGCAGCATGCACATTACGTATGTATATACATATATACATATGTTAACGAAATTGTAAAAGCATGAAAATCAGATTTAGGGCCACAAATCGAAAACTTTCAATAATTTGTTTATTTATAAAAATTACTTGTAATTACAATAAATTAAGAGAAAGTTTGATTTCGTGGAAAATTTATAATTTACAAGCTTGTAACAGTGTTTTAAAAGGCTGTCAGTTATTATTATTATAATTTTTTTTTGATCTACTATACTTGGGTGCACAAACATATTTTTAATTATAGCGTTATACGTATATATGCTATAAAAGACAGATACATTTCGTCAAATGAAAAACTACGTATCATCAAAAAAATCGAAATTCTGTTTTTTATTGCATAACATAAAATTCTAACCTCCCATTGTCAGATATAACTAATATATAACCGTTTTATAACCAACATATAACCGTTTTGTAACCAATATATAACCGTTTGATAACCAAAACTCAAATTTTGCTTCAATATGAGTGGTTTCCATTATATCGTTTTTCCTTCGCCTGTAAACTTTAGGTGACCATAGTATATTTTTATGCCTTAAAACACAGTTACTTTGAGAGCATATTTAATATCGCAACTTTTCCAATTGCCAACAACACAAAACAACTTAAAACAATGAAATCCGTAAGCTCGGCGCGGCCATAACAAATCGCAAATGGCACGACAATCAATGGAATTCGTCAACAGTTAATCGGCGCACAGTTGTGGCGGCTTCCATTATTGGTAACAATGCCAAAAGACACTGAAAGCTGTGCGGCTTTGCAGCAGTCATTGAGAAACGTTGAACTGCTGGCTGATGAATTGCGGACGAGCAGCTGCGCCGGCCAAAGACGCGCGTAGGAAAAGTCGTTCATAACCATTTTCGGTATATTTCAGTATATTTCGTGTGAAAATAGATAAAAATAGCAGCAAGCTGTCATAGGCTGACGCAAAATCTTGAAATAAAATCAAATATTTGTAAGGAAGCAGCAGGTGGAGCCGCAGAAGAGCTGAAAGACAGGGCGCTGATATGTCTCATATGTATATATCGTATATTTGTATGCATGTGTGTACGTGCTTCGCGTCAACTACCTGTTGAGTTTGTTGATTTTCCTACGCCAGCGGACAACGCTCGAAGAAGTAAATAAAAATGTGTATGAAATGATTTGGCGAGCGCGTAGTGACTTATGCGGCTTGTGAGAAAGCGCAGCTCTGGCTCTACACAGAGCGCAGGCGAAAGGCATGTCAAACAAACAGCAAATGTCTGTGAAAATTAAATAAGAAAGTGAAGTAAATTAAAGAGCCGGACAAGCCGATTGAACTAAAAAAGTGCGCCAGCAAACTATTTGACATGCACTGAGCAAATTGGAACCCTATACTAACCATATACATATCAGCATATACCTAAATATCAACTGACAGTGTGTACGCGTTGGTATGTTACATGCATATCCATTGTGTAGATTGCTTAGAGCGCCGTAAACATAACGTTATGCCATTACTTTTACGATATTACGTTTCACCAGCGCCAACACGAGTGCAGCGGAGAGTTCCGGCAGCACGGTTCATTGACGAGCAAACTGCAAACACACATCCAAACTGACGCTTGCTCTTTGATATAAAGCGGAGTACGCTTAGCAGTTATATAGGAGAGCGGCAGCGTGAGTAAGAGTGCCCGGAGATGTTGTGCTCCATTGGCAGCGATGTGTTTGCGTGAAGATCTTTTTTTACGGTAGAGGAACTATTAAGCCAACAACTTGAAACAACACTGAACAGCTGAGAAATCAAACTGCTTTTTTGATCTTTTTTCAGGCTGCGGCTGAATGCCCTTCACATGATTTTTTTGTTGCAAACAAGGGTATAAAATGACCTTTTTTTTAATTTTGATCGTTCGGTTTGTATGACAGCTATATGTTATAGTGGGCGGATCTATAAACTTTTTCAAATATTATTGCGTGAACTAAGATAATAATCCATATCAAATTTCGTGGAGATATCTTGTCAATTAAAAAAGTTTTCTATACAAAAACTGGTTTTTGAAAGAACAGTTTGTATGACAGCTATATGCTATAGTAGTTCGATCCACACAATTTATTCAAATATTATTGCGTGAACTAAGATAATAATCCATATCAAATTTCGTGGAGATATCTTGTTAATTAAAAAAGTTTTCTATACAAAAACTGGTTTTTGAAAGAACAGTTTGTATGACAGCTATATGCTATGGTGGTCCGATCTAGAAAATTTCTTCAAATATTATTGCGTGAACTAAGATAATAATCCATATCAAATTTCGTGGAGATATCTTGTCAATTAAAAAAGTTTTCTATACAAAAACTGGTTTTTGAAAGAACAGTTTGTATGACAGATATATGCTATGGTGGTCCGATCTAGAAAATTTCTTCAAATATTATTGCGTGAACTAAGATAATAATCCATATCAAATTTCGTGGAGATATCTTGTCAATTAAAAAAGTTTTCTATACAAAAACTGGTTTTTGAAAGAACAGTTTGTATGACAGCTATATGCTATAGTAGTTCGATCTAGACAATTTATTCAAATATTATTGCGTGAACTAAGATAATAATCCATATCAAATTTCGTGGAGATATCTTGTCAATTAAAAAAGTTTTCTATACAAAAACTGGTTTTTGAACGAACAGTTTGTATGACAGCTATATGTTATAGTGGTCCGATAACGACGAATCCGACAAATAAGTAGCTTCTTGGCGAGAAAAGATACGTGTGCAAAATTTCAGATCCATATCTCTAAAACTGAAGGACTAGTTTGCGTATTCACAGACAGACGGAGTCGAGCTCGTCATCCTGACCATTCATGGTGTACATTGTAACAAAAGAGTACTCGAAATTTGTAATTTAAAATGCCTCGAGTAAATGATATTTCAAAAATATATACTTTGCTAAGTTGGTAGGACTGTCTTTAATTACTATGCCAATATATGAGCGCGATCTATCAACCAGTTTCCTTACAGCAGCTGCTCAGATCAGTACACTTCAGTAGTGCGTTGCGATTTTTACAATGGATAAAAATGTCGAAGGAAGAATTTATCTAAAATTTTGTATTTTTAACCAAATTTCCTATGCGGAATCATTGCGAATGTTGGAAAAGGCTTACGGTGATTCAGTTTTATCAAAAACACAAGTCTACGAGTGGTACAAAGCCTTCAAAGACCATAGAGGGATCGTTGAAGACATGCCTCGTTCTGAACGCCCTTCACCTCTTTAACTGATGAAAATATTAAAGTAATGAGGATATGGTGCTTGAAAATCGTCAGGTAAATGTTAGAGAGATGGCAAGAGAGCTCGACTTCTCTTACGAGTCCGTTCGAATGATTTTAGTGAATATTTTGGGTATGAAATGCGTACTGGTCGACTCATCACGATAAAGCTGAGCCTGCCGAGTTGTCATTCCTTGGCCAGATAAAAATCCGGGTCGGTTCCGCTTACGTAGAGCCGACTGTCTTGGGAACCCGAGAACAGGTCCCTATTTACCGAATCTACATAGATTTATGAGTTTAACATGCAAACAAGCCAACAATCATCGGAATGTTGGGAAAAAACGAGATGAAACCAAAAAAATAAGCCAAAGTCGCTCATAAGTCAAGGTGATGCTATAAGTTTTTTTTGATATTCGTGGTTTGGTGCATCAAAATTTGTTCTGGAGGAACAGACGGTCAGTAAGGAGTTCTATTTGACCGTTTTGAGGGGTGGAATTGTAAAAGAACAATTCATGGATTTTACACGATGATAATGCACCATCGCATCGAACCATTCTTGTGATCGAATTTAAAGCCAAAAACGCAATGAATACCATCAATCAACGACTCTATTTACCAAATTGGACTCCGAGTGATTTTTTCTTGTTCCCCAAACTGAAATTGCCGCTCCGTGGAACCCGTCGATCGAAGAGATAAAACCAAATTCGCTGAAGGTATTCCTAGAACTGGAAACTGAGTGATCAAGATCAAGTTCTTGTACGGAAAACTCTTTTCTTTGACAAGATATCTTCTTGAAATTCGACATGGATTATTATCTAAGGCAAACGCCAAAATATTTGAAGAAATTTTCTGTATCGGACTACTATAGCATATAGCTGCCATACAAATAGTTCGTTGAAAAAACAGTTTTTGTATAGAAAACTTTTTTATTTGACAAAGTATCTTCACGAAATTTGACATGGATTATTATCTAAAGCAACGCCATAATATTTGAAGAAATTTTCTAGATCGGACTACTATAGCATATAGCTGGCATACAAACTGCTCGTTCAAAAACCAGCTTTTGTAAAGAAAACTTTTTTATTTACCGAGATATTTTCACGAAATTTGGCTCCAATTATTTCTTAAGCCATTTCTACAACCTCTGCAGAAATTGTTCAGATCGGACCACTATAGCATATAGCTGCCATACAAACTGTCTGACAAAAATCAAGTTTTATTTTGCATTTTTTAACTGAGAAAGGTATTATAGTTACATTGCAATCGAAGTTAACGTTTTTTCTTTTGTTTCTACTATAATGAGCTAAAAAGAGTAAGTGGCTTGCTAGCAAGAAGCAAAAGCATGATCTCAGTAGAACTTTCGTAGCGCTACGAAGACGTTAAACTTAAATTAGTGTTTTTTACTCTTAAACAAAGTTGTGTGCTGAGTGTGCTTATAATTTTTGTATTGTTGTTGTTGCTGCTGAGTGTTTTTAATACTTTTGTGTTGTTGTTGTTGCCGCCTAGTATTCTTATTATTTTTTATGTTGTTGTTGCTGCTGTATATTCTTATTTTTTGTGTTGTTGCTGCTGCTGACTATTCTTACTTCTTTTGCGTTTGTGTTTATATTGTTGTTGTTGTTGTTAGCGTGCTAAGTGAAGCATTATTGTTATTATATGTATTAAGTAGGTGTCTACTTTTTATAATTTTATTATTTATTATACTAGCGACTTTCTTGAGCCAGCTCTTTGCGGCTCTTCTTGCCGCTTATCGCTGGCGATCGCCTTTTTTATTGCCTTTTATGTTTTTGATTTATTTATGCTGCCTTTTCAAAACACACTAGATATATACTAACACATTATTCTTACACTTTTATTGTTTTAAACTTGGCTTCGACTCAACAGTTTCACACACACACGCGCTTTTGCATTTCAATAAGTTTTTTCCCGACTTTGCTTCGTCATGAAAGTTCTCATGTCGACTGGAGTTCGTTTACAAATTTTATGCACCACTAATTTGCTGTCGATTTTGTTATTGGTATTTGTTGTTTTTGGCATTTCACTACACTAATATTGTTGTAATTTCGCTTCCCTGTGCGCTTTTTTCTTTTTTTTTTATCATATGAGCATCTCGCTGGACTGTGGCGGCCTGCTCTTGGCTCTCTTGCGGGGGCGTGCAGCCCCTTGTATCTCCACGACCAGCCAGCAGCTGTTCATTAACTGCAAGCGCTAGTTGGCAACAACAAAAAATAGCTGTAAAACAACAATAATTTCGAATTCTTTGCACTTCATATTCGCACCGCCAAGTTGGCAAAACGACGTCACTCGTCACTGCTGCTGGCAGTTGCCGCATATGGCGTGCCTAGCGAGCGTTTTTAACGAACTTCAGTGCTTCTCAACGTTCACCACACACACTTCGCACTTTTCCACCGACCAACTGGCGGTTTGCAAATTTTTTACTTCAATTTTTGAGTTCAGTTTTAGAATTCAGTTTTAGACTGACATTTTTTACTTTGAATTTTAGATTTCAATTTTAGAATTCAATTTTGGACTTCAACTTTAGACTTGAATTTTAGTCTTCAATTTTTGACTAAAATTTTTGAATTCAATTTTAAACTGAAATTTTTAACTTAAAATTTTGACTTAAATTTTAGACTAAAAATTTTGACTTAAATTTTTGACTTCAATCTTTTACTTAAATTTTTGACTTAAATTTTTCACTTAAATTTTTGACTTAAATTTTTGACTTAAATTTTTGACTTCAATTTTAGAATTTCAATTTTAGACTGAAATTTTTAAGTTGAATTTTTAACTGAAATTTTCGACTTCAATTTTTGAGTTCAATTTTAGAATTCAATTTCAGACTGAAATATTTGACTTCAAATTTTAGATTTCAATTTAAGAATTCAATTTTGGACTTCAACTTAAGACTTGAATTTTAGTCTTGAAATTTTGACTTCAATTTTTGAATTCAAATATAGACTAAAATTTTTGACTTAGATTTTTGACCTCAATTTTTTTCTTAATTTTTGACTTAAATTTTTGACTTAAATTTAGACTTAAAATTTTGACTTCAATCTTTGACTTCAATTTTGGACTTCAATTTTAGACTGAAATTTTTAAGTTGAATTTTTAACTGAAATTTTCGACTTCAATTTTTGAGTTCAGTTTTAGAATTCAATTTCAGACTGAAATTTTTGACTTTGAATTTTAGATTTCAATTTTCGAATTCAATTTTCGACTTCAACTTTAGACTTGAATTTTAGTCTTGAATTTTTGACTTCAATTTTAGACTGAAATTTTTGACTTCAATTTTAGATTTCAATTTCAGACTTAAATTTTGGACTCTAATTTTGACTTCAATTTTAGACTACAATTTTAGACTTCAATTTTAGACTTCAATTTTAGACTAAAATTTTTAACTTAAATTTTTTACTTCAATTTTAGACTTAAATTTGAGACTTCAATTTTAGACTTGAATTTAGACTTCAATTTGAGACTTTTACAATTTGAATTTTGTGCTGAATGCCAGCTTTTAAGCACGATTTCGGCGTTGCAACTCGAAAACAAAAATATTCTATAAAAAATACTACTATTTTGCTGCCTAACAGTAAAACACATGCAATATTTTGTATCAAAAAAATAAAAAATATGTTCATAAAATCGTAAACTACAACAAAACAACAATGAGTGCGCGACCTGTTACTGGCGTTGCGGCGCTCCGCTTGCCTTTGCGCTCGCGTCCGCTGCGCCGCCGTCAACTGGCAACTGGTTTTATCGCACGATCGCACGATTTTCTCCATTTGCCTACACGCTCAGCACGGTGTATGCACTTTTTTGTTGTTGTTGTAATATTTTTTTTTTTTTGCTTTTCAACTGTGCACTGTATACATTTTCACTTTTAACGTAAGCATTTTTGCAACAAGCCACCGACGAGTGCCATGCATTCATAGAAAAATCAGAAAAATTTAATTAGCTAATCGCTAGCTGGCCGACACTTGGCTCCGCACACACTTTACCTTTACACAGAAAGCGATATTCTTTGGTGATTTTGTGATTTTGCTTTTTCTGCAGCGAAAATTCAAAGCATTGCTGAGCCAACCAATTCTTTGACTCCAAATGGTATGCTGCGGCCTGCGTCACACCACTCTTTCACACAAAAAAAAAAAATATTATTACTATTTCGTTTTGTTTCTCTACACTTTGCACACAATTCGTAGCGCCACGGTACACTGCGCGTCGCGTCGTCTTCGCCACCTTTTCACCGTCGCGTCGCCCGTCGTTTCGCTGCCGTCCAACATGCGCCAGTTCGTCTGTGAAACCGAACCGCTCGTGGATACCCGTAAAACACAACTGAATTCGGCGCTCAAGCTGGCCTAACAACTAAGCTGTCTAGCTAACTGGGTCCAATTGGTCTGCAAAGGTGGTTGGTTGCTTGTAAGAGAGCGAGTCGCAGAGAGTTGGCTGACTGAAGAGCTGGGCAAACTAAGCCGTGATCAAGTGAAGTGATCGTATACCAGCTACTGTGTTCGTTTTTTGGTAATGTACGTAGATATTTGTGTAGTATATATATGGAGAAGAATGAAGTTTGTAGCCACGGAGACAAACTGCACTTAGTGTTTGCAAGTTACTGAGGCGCTGAGTTATATGAGATAAATGGTTTGGTTCACTTTTGTGGAATACTAACTGGTTACTGTCTAGTAGCCGACAAACTCCCGCAGAATGGAGTTGACAGATCGAGAAGACTTGAAGAAACGTCTAGAACAAGACACCAGGGAAAGAATGGAGCATCTCTTGTGCACTTGTCACGCCTTGGCAAGACTCCGCTGTAAGCATCTGGGATCCACACGGTAATGATACACTGAGGGAGGTATCGATAGTAAGACCGCAGAGACTGTTAAAATTCGAGTCAAGATCAGGCATCCTAAAGGATGATAGATCCAAGCAGATAGAAATTAATTGAGGTTTTGCACTTCGACCTATGGTCTATTGCGCCTTCTTCTATATCACATATGGTCACAAAGGTCCAGCAATCTGAACAATTCTAGAAGCTTGCTGGGCGCGATGGAGGTGATGTGATCTCTGTCCACGAAGATGAAGGTGATGTAGTCCCTGTCCACGTAGATGCATCCAAGGGCCTTGAGCCTGCTTCTACAAATTGCTGGGGAATCTAAATTCGGGTATTAATGTTCCATATCCTCAGTACGTCGTTCAGCGACCAAGATGCGGCGTGTCACATTGCCTATCAAACTATACAGTTTTTTACATAAAATTTCTTTCACATAGAACGGAAGGCGCAGCCTGTACAAATAAAATGTTGGTCGGGAAAGCCAAAGTTTGGTTAACTTCAATGCTTGTGACTCTGTCTTATATAGAAATGCATGGACCTACCACTTATTGCTTTATTCCAAGAAGAACACACGTCCTTACCTCCCTAATAAGCTACTGCATTTAGCGGAACCGCAGATATCCAACCACCATGTTGTTGTTGTTGTAACGAGTACCAAATCCACGTTTGGGTGGCAAGGATTAGCTAATTGTTGTCGACATCATCCGACGTAAGACCCAGGAAACGCGCTGGTCGACGGGGTTGGACCAAAGGGAAAGAGTGTCAGATGAGTGGAGTTGGTGGAGCATGCAAAGAGGTGGGCAGGAGCTTAACCTGCTACAGTATCCAGAACGAAGTTGCGCAAGGGTCACTCTCGTTACTCGCGACAACTCGTGCTCTTCGTCTACAATGGGTGGTGGTTTGACTCCAAGTACACCATTCACTGGAAGGGAGTCAGTGAAGGTATTGATGGATCCATTATGAATGGCGGCCAGTGCTTGCCGGAAGTTAGTTGCGTCCGAAGTCTGGTCGGCGTTTGGTCTGATGTCGTCGATATAGTTGTGGAATAACCTCTTGATTATCCTAGGGGGCAGTTCCGCTCCAATCAGCTGAATCCAATGATGATTTCTGCGAAAGCTTCTTATCTGAGAGCATACGGGCCTCACTATGCAGGTGCTCGATAGGAGACATCAAGAGGGATTCTGTCGTAGTCCGGAGTGCAGCATTCTGACAAGTCTGGAGCTTCCTCGTCTGCGCATCACTGCATCATACTGTTATATAGCTGCCATACAAACTGAACGATCAAGGTCAAGTTCTTGTATGGAAAACTTAACCTCTATGCAATTAACACTTTATAATCTAAATAATCTCTTCCGTGTACTAATTTCAATGGTTTAGTTTATTTTAAATAGATAATTTAGTTTAGCAATTTATATATGTAAATATATATACAACTAGCAGTAGATATAAATTATAAACCCACTACTTATCCTTCTTTTTCTTAGACTTCTTCGGTCGTTTCTCTTTAGATTTTTTCTTCGATTTCTTATGACTTTTGCTCTTTTTGCTTTTCTTTTTACGCGCATTGCGTTCGCTTTTATAGCTTGCATCATCCTCATCGCTGCTGCTGCTGCTGCTTGAACTGCGTGTTGTGGTTTTCAAAATCTTGCGCACCTTCTTCTCCACCCAGCCTTCGTTATCAAGTTGTCTGCTGTTCTTGGCGCGCTGTACCAGGAACCGTATCATCTTCTCTTCAACCACCTTGTTCATTTGGTCCACAGCGTTGTCAGACGCTTGAGTACGTACGTGTTGTGGCAATTGTGGGCCATAGGCATCTGTCACCACACCCGAAGACGTGCTCGGCAGTTCGAAAGTTACAGCTGTAGCTTCTAAAGCGTTCCCCGAACCCTGTAGACGTACACTTTTCGACTTGCCTTCAGGTGACATTAATGTTGTGCTATTATTATCTCCTTTTGAAGACTGAATTGTTGTTGATTCCGCGTTTGATGATAACTTTGTAGACACCGTTGAGGCTGAATTCACTGACGTCTTGGAAGATATGCTTGTAGGTCGTTTAAATTCAATTCTGTTGTTATTAACCGGTTTCGCAGCGGCAGGTATCAGACCCATACCAGAAACCATAACGGTGGGCGATGATTTCTCTTCTAGGTCAATAGATTCCATAGAGTTACCGTCAGTCTTTTCCGGTGTTTTCTCGTGTTCTTTCTTAGAAAGCAAAGCACTAAAGATGCCACGTGGCGGCGATGTGTTGCGTAGTAAGTTTACTTGTTCGGCTCTTTTTACCGCGCAAGCGTCTGTATTGTCACCTTCTTTGCTGATCACAGTCACTTCGTATTGTTCAACGCCTTCTTCGTCGCTGCTATCATCAAAAATTGCTTTGTAGAGCTCCAACTTCTCATAGGATGGTTTCGAAATTGATTCTGCCGAAAGTTTTTCCAAATCAGTCTTGGCTGTATGGCGACCCACCTTCGGACCGTCATCTTTAGCGCGTTTTGAGCCCGCATGCGCACTTTTTAATTGATCTACAACAACTATAGACGTGTCGGAAAGCGAGGAACTTGGACTGCACGAAGTCATAGTCGAAACAGTGCAAGTCGTAACCGAAGTTGCAGATTTTGTGTTATTTGTTTCTTCCTTATCCGTTCCGCACTTTGTGTGTTTTAGTATTGGTTTTATCTCGGGTATTTTCATAGGCACGATGACTGGCGTCTTGAAATCCGACTTTTTATGCAAGCAATCTTCTAGATAATCGAAAACGGACATCTTCGAAGAACTGGTGGGACGCTTCTCTTCCTCCATGTGTCCACCGAAGGGTTCAGCAATATTATATCGTTTGCATAGTAGAGAGTGTGGTTTCCACATTGAACGTGAACGCTCGACGGTAATTTTCTTCGGACTACTAAGAATGCTTTCAGAAGTTGCGGATGACTTTTGCTCCACTTCAAGACTAGACTCCGAGACAAAACTGTAATACAAATAATTAATAAAAGAAAGAAAATTCACGCATATTTCTTTAGGGAGAACTATAATATTGTTTTAAGCCTACTAACCGTTGTGACATCAGCCCATCTAGCGGTCTAAAGATTTTGCTAGCCTGTATAAACTCCTTCTTCTCCATTTCTCGATCCCAATCGTTCAAATGCACCGGTTGTATTTTGTTCAAGAAACACGTAATCTCCTCTTCGGTTTTCACTTCAGCCAGAAGAAACTCCTCATAACGTCGCTGTTTTTGTTCATCATGCACAAAGGGCTTGAACATGCTTGTCAAGGAATCATCTTTTGATTTGCTGTACGCTTCCTTAACCATGCCTGCGAATTCACTGCTATTCACGGAAGAGATCTCTTTTTCAATGTCACTAGCGCGTGTGAAGCGATCATTCTGTTCCAAAGACGCCCAAAAGGACCTTGTTTTGTCGGTCATTTTGTCGTATCCACCTGCAACACGGGTGGGCTTAGAATCTTGCAGAGCAGGTTGTGCGTCAGGATTAGCCTTGCTTTGTCTTTGGTTGTTTGTTTGCTCTGCTCGCGAGTGTGTGCTAGTAGTTGGCTGTTCCTCAATTTGACGCTCCTCACCCAGTAAATCAGCGCGTTCATCGGGATTTAATCTATTTTTAGCATGTTCCACTTTTTTGAAATATGATTCCAGCTCTTCAGCCCTTTTCGCGTCTATGGGCTGGAAACGACTTTTTCGTTCGGCCCAATTGCGTGGCGTAAAGTTAGCTGGAATCACTATATTTTCGGGTTTTTTTAAACGTAACGGATTCTTAGACGCCGAAAATCCATCAACAACGAGTTGATCCTGTTCAATTATAGCTTTCTTTTTTTGCGGCTTGCGGTCCTCTAATGAGAAATCGTAGCGAGACATATCATCCCGCGCATATATGTCCTCATCTTCGTCCTCCAATGCACCGACGCCAAATGCTTGTCCTTTAAATGATATTTTCTTATTATTTTTACCTACAGCTTCCAAAGCAGGTTCAAACAAATTTATGTGCCTACTGCTTGCTGCTACGCCTTGAGCGTTAGAAAGTACAGGATCCCGACTCAAGCTACCACGATAGCCCAAACCAAAGCGATCTTTTTTTGCTAAACACACATATGGTTCGTAATCATCTGGTGCAAATGTAATTTTATCAGTTTCTTCATCTGAACTTTCCGTCTCGCCACCAGCATCATCGGAATGCTCTGGCGACTTTGTTGCGCTTGCATTCGGCTGGTATCCATACTGCTGCATAACGTACATTTCACGTTGGTTTCTGCTACGTGCTGATTTCTTTTCTTTACGCGTTTGTCGTGGTCCTATGCCTTGGCCAGGACGCCAACCCATGCTTTTTAAAATGCGCTCACTAATTTTGACATTATTCGGTACAATCAGTTGCTCTAGTACGGGTTTTCCTGGTATCGGTCCACTATGTGTTGTCATCAATTTACGCTTACGATTTAACTCTGGTTCAAATGACGTATATTCCGCTCGTGTTTGCAGACGTTGTGGCGCAATACCGAATTCACCACGATCTTCATCGTCCATAAAATCATCAGGGCGTTGCTGTTGGCGTTGTGTCGCTTTTTCGCTGCGTGAGCTTTTAAATGTCGCCGGCGTCCAACCTTCCTGTGAACCCACAGTATTCCAGTAGCCAGCGCTAAACCCACCGGTAAAAGCGCCATGGAAACGGCGCTTGCCATTCTCGTCAGTCACAATTTGATCTTCCACACGAATTGGTTTCTTCGAGGGTACGGTATCTTAAATGAGGTAAAACGTTTAAAAACATAAAATACTATGCGTTGACTGCGGGATTACCTTCGTCAAGTGCTGGCAAAGTCGTGCCAAAGCGGTGAAGACCAGCCTCGTCATACATTTTCCTTTTTGGGATGATTTAAGTTTGCAGCCAATTCAATGAAGGTCATCCGTTTTCACATCACTTTGAAAACACTAATTCCAAAATTATTTTGTTGAATTCATCGGATATCATAAAAACCACTAACAAATCGCTCTTTGATAAATACGATCAAATGTGGACAGCTGTTAATACTGCTTCTTATTAATGCAAGTTCACGTTCACAGTGGTGTCGTGGCGATTGTTTATTATAATTAATTTTTTTTATATTGCACGGTCAATTTTAAATTTGAAGATATTTGAAATTTTTACGCTTTTCTTGAAAATTTTTATTTATTTTGTAATTATGCCTGACATGTGGAAGGAAGGAGGGGTAAATAGCCAAACCAAAAACAGCCGTTATATATTTTTTACTGAAATAAAATAAACATTTACCCAAAATAGTTGGCATTAATGATAAACAATTTCAAAATGTTCAATTGTCAGAAAGTCTATTAATTTCAATTTACTGACAAGCACACTATTGTGAACTAGTGCATTTAAATAACGTATACGTTATCCGGAATCAGTGCAATTCTCATTCAAATTTTTCAAAACCAAAAGTTTTATGACGTAAAAGGATATTTTAAAAATATATTACTATATTGCGTTAATTTTATTTTTCATACAAATGTTTAAAGCATACATATCTATCTATCTAGTATGTAAGTATATATGAAAGTTTATAAAAAGTCAGATGTGCAACCAATACTAACTTTTATTTGGTTCTATATCAACTTCATTTCCTTTTCCTTCAATTTGTGTAGCACCGTTATTTTCGGTGCTTGTTGTCTCTTTGTTTTCCACTTCATCAACTGATTGTGACGCACGTTCAAATAAGATTACTAGCTCGGTGTGTGTAGTATGAGGGAACATATCTACTGCAATTGCGGTTTTGGGAAAGAAGGGATCCCCCTTGTATTGTTTTGACTCAGGTCGGCCCAGTTCAATCCAATTACGCTGTGCATGCGCTGGATTACAAGATATGTACACCAAGCGTTTTATTGCCGTAGCGGCACGTATTGCAGCAATGGATCTATTATCTAAAAAAAATGTAATGTTATTTGCTATTTTGTAAATTGTTACACAAGCACTTACGTAGTCCAGCTCTCGGTGGATCCACCACAGCAATGAGATCCAGCGGCGCTCCAGGTGCATTACCGTACACAACTTCACGCACCATCGATTGTATGTAATCATCAGCGTTGCCAGCAAAAAACTTACAATTTTCAATTGAGTTAGCCGCAGCGTTGAATTCGGCATCCTTAATTGCATCTGGTACAATTTCTACACCAAGTACTTGTTTGCAATGCTTGGCGAATGCTAACGCTATCGTGCCAGTACCACAACAAATGTCTAACACGGTGGAATGTGGTTGAGGTGCGGCCAACTCGATAGCTTTATCATAGAGTACCTCGGCACCCTGCGTATTTATTTGAAAGAAAGCCAGCGGGCTTATTTTAAAAGATAGATTATGTATTGTATCAGTGTTGTGAGTGCTACCAGAAATATGCTCTATAGGTGAGACCACTTGACCGGCTTCACGATGCTTCACATCTTGATAATACAACGATGTACACTTGAAACCTTTTTCTGCGTCGGCACATGTTTCATAATATTCCTTTAAATTATTTTTCAAAGCTGCTACTTCAGTATCCTTCAAATTGGAAGAATAAACACCGGCAACCAGCATTATCTCTCCCGTATGAGCAGATGTACGTACCATCAACTGCCGAATATGGCCCGAATTATCCTCTGGGTTAAAAGGCAAAAAGTTTGAATCTCTAACAAACTGTTGAAAACTCTCTGCTGCCCATTTAGCCGAGTCGGGTATATGTGGTAAGTCTTGAATTTCTGAAACCTCTACGGACCCGTCAGCATAACTGCCCAAACGAAAGCCAACCACAACTTCACCCAAGGCATTTTTGCCAACAGTAAACTCATTCTTGTTGCGGTATCCATTGATTTGTGGCGACGCTTTAACACCATCGAATTTGAACTCGTTCAATAGTTTCTTGGCTGCATGGTTCGTGTTGCGTAATTTGTTTGTGAATTTTTTCAGAAGCTCCTCCATTTCACTACTCTTCTTTTGTAGTTGTTCTTCATAGGGAAAGGCAGCGTAAGGACATATCGCATCAGCAGAAGTACGTTGTCGTTTTGGTTTGCTTTCTTTCTCCTCCCGCTGTGCGTCTTCATTTCGGCGTTTTTGCAAGGGATCTGCAGACGCTTTTGCAGCCTATTAAAATATTACATACATATTTAAAAGTTGATTAGCTTATCATAATTTCAAACTTACAGCAGCTTGCAATACTTTTCCTTTCCATTTATAACCATTAAGCGTTTCAATTGCTCGTTGTTGGTCCTCTTCACTACGAAAACACACGAATGCGAACTCTTTACGAAGCGGTGATTTAATTTTAGTCATGTTAAGATTTAGTTTGGACTTTAAAAGCTTCTTAAATTCCTAAATATGACAGAAATTAAATTATATTACGTTCACTTAAAAAAATAACAGAGACTCCTACCCCAATGCCGAAATAACCCAAATTCCGTACTTCAATCTTGTAAATCTCGGATGTAAATTCATTTCGTTTTAAGTAATTAAACTCGTCATTTGTAACATTAGCTGACTTCTCATCTTTCGCCGTTTCATCAAGAATCGCTTCCTCCACAATTTTTTCATCCGTACACTCTTGCTCAGTCTTATCTTTTGAGTCGGGAATTTGTTCGCAATTTTCGTTAGTCACTTCGCTCATGGTATTTATATTTAAATTTAAGCTCAAGCGTTCAAATTTACTAAAATTTATTTATTATAAATTACCGGCTGATGTTTATTCTTTGAACATGTGGTAAATGTTACACCTTCTTTTCAAAAGTAACCAGTCACAATAATGCTTCTAAAAAAATAATATCTTATGCGACTTTAATGGAATTTAATTGTAATAAGAAAAAATTATAAATAATATAGTTTGTGTGAAGTAGTCCCGCTTAAGTACATACAAAGGCAATTTAAAAAGTAGCTCTATCTATCTATTGAAATTTTATGCTCTTCGACTATCTTGACAAGAATTGGTTGGGTTGTTGACAGTATTATATTTTGCTGGATCTGGCAAGCTGTTTTAAAACTGAGCAAGCAAAATTATTGTCAAAACCGGCTGTGTGGAAGCGATTTGCGAAATTCAGGCAGTAAAACAGTTAAAAATCTTAAATTTCCACTGTTTATAGAGGCGTAAATAAGTTATTAACTGATTTATACCAAAAGAATATGTCGCTGATGCCGGGACCATTAGGACAGGGACCTTTGCTACAGGTGAGTTGCGTTGAATACATCAATCGAATAGTCGATTAACTGGACGTCAATGTTTCTTTGTTGTACACCACCCTTTGTCCGTTGTTTTCGCTCACCCACAAAAGAATGCTATCGAGCCGATGCAAGTAGACGCGCCCATAGAGGACAATGATAATAACGAGGAGCACCAGCTTATTGTTGAGAACCCATCTCTTGATCTCGAGGTATATGCTAATTCTTTCACGGGCTTGGCGACTCTATATCGTCTTAAAATTTGTTGCCGATGTGTGCCCATCATTGCGTGTGGAAGCCCTCAAAATGGCTATAAAACATGTAATGACAACTTATAATGTTAACATGTATCAATCACTGCACAAAAAGCTCTTAGAGTTAAATGCTGGTGCAGCTAGTAGTGGTTCGGGACAGGCTGGCGCTGCCGGCCTACCCGATGTAGCTGCCCAATCTGGTACGTCTGCTGGTGGCGGAGCTGGCGCAGATGCGCTGGACTTGCCAGCTTACGACAGCAATTGGGTCGAAACGAAGGGTAAACAAGCTGCATTCAATTTGGAGAAATTAGACTCGGATTTAAAGAATTATAAATCAAATTCTATCAAAGAAAGTATACGACGTGGTCATGACGATTTAGGCGATCACTACTTAAGCTGTGGCGATCTGACCAACGCTTTGAAATGTTATTCACGCGCACGCGACTATTGCACTAGCGGTAAACATGTAATCAATATGTGTCTGAATGTTATCAAGGTGTCGTTGTACTTACAAAACTGGGCACATGTGCTTAGTTATGTAAATAAAGCAGAGAGCACTCCTGATTTTATGGAAGGTCCTAAAGAAGCCAATTTGGTATGTAAATAATGTGTTTTATACCTAAGTATATATAATATTCAATAATCGTGATTCACAGTCGGTTGCCACACGTCTCAAATGCGCAGCGGGCCTTGCTGAGCTACAGACTAAAAAATATAAATCAGCGGCTAAAAAATTTTTGCAAGCCAGCTTCGATCACTGCGAATTCCCTGAGATGCTGTCACAAAACAATGTTGCTATGTATGGTGGACTTTGTGCACTAGCCACCTTCGATCGTCAAGAATTGCAGAAAAATGTAATATCGTCAAGTTCATTTAAGCTGTTTTTGGAATTGGAACCACAGCTACGCGACATAATATTCAAATTTTACGAATCCAAATACGCATCCTGCCTAAAGTTACTTGATGAGATTCGCGACAATTTGTTGCTAGACATGTACATAGCTCCGCATGTAAACACGCTCTACACAAAGATACGGAATCGTGCGCTAATACAATATTTTAGTCCTTACCTATCGGCTGATATGCGGAAAATGGCAACTGCCTTCAATCGCAGTGTGCCAGCTTTGGAGAACGAAGTAATGCAATTGATACTGGATGGTCAAATTCAAGCGCGAATCGATTCACAAAACAAAATACTATGCGCCAAGGAGGCAGATCAGCGTAACAACACATTTGAGCGTGCTATAAGCATGGGTAGAGAATATCAAAGACGTCTGCGTATGTCCATTTTGCGTGCCGCAATGCTCAAAAGCCACATTCAAGTCAAGGTAACTACCACATAACTTTTATGAATTTTGTAAATATTTCATATATTTTTGTTTAGAATGTACCACGTGACTCTGGAAATCATGGCACCGACTTTTGTGTCTCCGCTGGTTCGAGCACCACCGCCGCCGTCAGGAACTGAATTTATTACTAGGATTCAGATAATTATATTTGAACACAACTAACATATTAATAAATTTAGCATTTCATTCATTAAAACATGTACAAAATATTTGCAAAAAATTGTCACACTGTTTTTCGGCATACATATTTCGGTCCATAAACGCATAAACATAATTCGCTAAAACAAACGCAACCTTAAATGTAGTAGTTACTGGTTTTTGAAAGTTTTATTATTACTCTTCACATATATTTATGTCCACAAAAGTTAATATTACACAGTTTGAAATGCATAAGTATTATATTATTATTATCTTGATTATTAACTGTTTTAACGTCTCCTATCCCTTGATCTACTACGGTTTCGGCGGTCATTCTTTGAACGTTGACTATCTCTGTCTTTAGAACGACTACGATATCGCTGATCTCTGGAGTGACGTCGTTCTCTGTGACTTTCTTTGCGCTCTCTGGAGCGACTCCGCTCCCTACGTGTATGTTTGTTACGGCTAGACTCCCTGTCTTCATTGTACGTGCGTTCGTTCTCTCTGCCTTTTTCCAGAGGTGATTTCAAATCTTTCCTTCGTTCATCGCGTGAACGGCTGCGTCGTTGTCTCCGTAAGTCTCTCGAGCCTTCATCAGTTTCCGAATCAGAAGTGGATGAACTGCTGGAAGACTGGGAATCATCGGTTGACTGGCTATTTCTACTTTTTTTCTTTTCCACTTTTTTCTTCTTCCTCTCTGTATTGTGTCTTTCTTTAGCGGATCTCTGAACTTCGTCGTCACTTTCATCTGTGTAATTTCCACTGCTGCTGCTCGACTTTTTTGCATGCTTTTTCTTTGTTTTCTTTTCCTTTTTACTTTTATGAGACTTTTCTTTTTTTAACTTTCGCTTTTCACTTTTCTTCTTTAATTTTTCAATCTTTTCCAACTTTTTTAATAACACCAGTTTCTGTTCCTTGCTCAGCGACTTTAGAAACGCCAATTCAGTGTTTCCTTTATCCGCACCCGCTTTCATTTCACTGTCCTCGTCATCACTTGGCACCAATCTGTGTTGTTGATGAACTTGTTTGATATTCTGCAGTTCCAATGCGGATTTTTTCATTACCAAACCATCTTCTTTCATCTGCTCTTCCAGCACATTTTTGGCCATCATCTCACTGGCTTCCGCTTCGGAATGCAGTTTACGCGCTTCGCTCATAGAAATGCTATACATACTACACTCTTTATCGGTATTGATGTGACCCCATTTGTGACACTTTATGCAACGCACATTACGCACTTGTATGCCAAATGGCTGATCGCGAATTTCTGTGTCACCTTTGCAATATGATTCACGTGGCGCATTAAACTTGCGTTGCCACTCAAACTTGTACTCCGGTTCAGTGGCGTCCTTTTCGCGTTCTTTGCGCACACCAGGCGGCGGCTCGTACATGAAATTCACGCTTAGCTTATCTTTGCTATCCTTGCTTAGCATAGCTTTGTTTTCATGCAAATTTTGCTCCTTTTCATACTGTGTACGGAGCTCCTCCTGTTTCTTCTTGTAAGCCTCCGCTTGCTGTTCGGCCATCCATACCTATAAAAGAACAACAACAATTTAAATATAATAGTTTACAAATTAATAGAAAATTAAAAATTAATTAGTATAGTAAATGTAAAAAATGCAATGCAGTATTGTTTAGAAATAAGCGTATGTCTTACCCGTTTTAGATTGTCTCTAGAAGCTGGGTGAAAGAACTTCTTGCACATGTAATTGTTAAAACCTTTACCCATTTTACTGCTACTGATTTCACCACTTTTTATGCAATTTAAAATATATTTAGTTTTGTTTTCCGCTGAAAATTAATTGATATTTGCGAAAGTTGATGGACTTATATATAATACACAGAAGCCATGACACCAGCTGATTACAGCTGTCACAACAGCAATGCTGCCAAAACAGTGTAGAGAATGGCAGCACCCAAATAAAGCGAAACTGTGTTGGGTAATGTACTGTTTTATAACGGATATAAATAAAAAATACAAAAAACGAGTTTAAATTTTCTAATATTTTTACATTTTAGTTTTACTTAAGAAATCAATTGCGAGTTCGGTTTAAATGCAAGTAAACATATTTACATATGCGTACATATTCACATACATACATACATGTGTATTTCCACATACAAATTTACAATTTTTAAATAACATTTTATAAAAATATATATAACATAAATAACAACAAATTAATTTCATCACACAACGAATTTAAACTGCTGAGGCTCAGAGCGGCACCTGACGGCAACGACGACAAAATCTTGCTTCGCTTGATTCAGTAAATATTTTGAATTTGGCATAAAGTTCTAACACAGTTCTGAATGTGGCTCAAATCTATTTGCTAAAGCAAGTAACCGTTTTTTAATAGAAATAAAAAATGCCGCGGCGACTTATATTTTTCATTATTCCATATTATTTGAAGTTGTCAAAATGCATCCTGTAAAAATTGAGATGTGAGAAGAAAGTATCAAGTAGCACATAGCACAATTTCGCGCTCAAAAGCACCAACACAATAGACAAATTAACAGATTTTTATAGTAAATTTGTATCGGTAAAGTCAGCGTTGTTTGCGGTATGTGCGTAGGTGTGTGTGCTGTTGTGTGAGTTTTGTTTAAATGTTTGGTGGTGTGGCTTGCTGACAGGATGGCGTGTGTGTTGCGTCTTGGTTGGCGCTTGCCCCTTTGCTGATCGGTACCTTGCATCGTTTGTAGCTCTTCGGTGGATACAACAATAGGCACAGCATTTGCCACTTGCGTTGCACTATGAGGCGCGGTCGGCTTTTGTAGCGCATATTTTTGCATTTCCAAATATTTCTGCCAGATCTGCGTGATGTGGTCACCTTCTTGGTTAAAGTCTTGAAATTGCAATTTTACATTGCCCTCATTCACATATACCTGTCGGGTCCGCTGAAAGTGATTATCTTGTATGATTACATTCCGAAAGCAGAAAAGACCACCAGCTGCAGCAAAGCCGTCGGGCACATTGTTGGCCATTTCCACGTCAACATCAGCATTGATAGCTTCCGTTTGATTGCAGTTAACAGCTACGCCACCTACGGCATTGCCAACTGTGTTGCTGTTCAAAGTATGCAGCACGTCATTCGTAGCTGTTTTGTGGCACTCCTGCGGCATTTGATTATTGTCAACGTTGGCCAGCATGCGCATGGCACTAGTTGTTGCGGTATTGCTTCTGTACTTATGCGCGCCCAATATAAAGTTCCTCTGTTCCAGTTGCTTCACTTGCTGTGCCAATTTGGCGTTCTCCTTCTCCAGGTAGTCGATTTGCAGTGTGAGTTGCATGTGCTGTGTGCGCAACTCCTCCATGTTGGTTGGCTCCACAGCCCTACTGCTCGGCAGCTTCATTAGTTTGAAGCGCGCATGCACCTGTTGGGCGACGTAATTTTCGGCGTACGTTGTCACCTTGGCCAACGCGTAAATGCATGCGAAAATGGCCAGAAAATTCAAATAAATATCATAATTCTCAAAACAGGCTTTCCCACGCAGCGTGTCCTCGTAGGCGTTATCTGAAAGCGTATTAGAAAATAGTAAAATCTGTTTATAAACTGGTTGGGCGCTTACTCATGTGGACCTCAATGGTCATTGGGTCTTCGCGTTGCTGTTCGATTTGTTTGAAATAGCAGAGTATGATCCACGTGGTGACCGCCAGCGATATCAGAAATAGAAAATTAATTGAGGAAAACATTTTGACGTCTTTGGAATTTTGATCAGAAATAAAAAGTTTTCAGCAATACAAATATAAATTTGTTTGAGTACAAACGTTTTTACACGAATTTTTCCTGCGTTTAATTTGTAACTGACAGCTTGTGTCGAAACCTGAAGTCAAAACTTTTGACAGTAAAAACGAAGAAAACCGCTAGCAGCCGACAAGTGCCGACTAGCGGCAAGTGGACGCAACATTTTTGTTTGCAATTTTAAAAGATTTTATTTATTTAAGAAGTCAACAATTAGTTACTAATAATTTTATAGGTTACTGGCTAACTGTAGAGCACGAAGCGGCTCGTGCGATATTTGTAACGGTTTATAATAATCGATAGACGCATATGTTATCGTGCGCAATGCGAGTTTCCGCTTTTCCGACGCGTAAATAATCAAATATTTGTAGCTTGTCACTCGTTACTCGTCTTGCCGAAAGTGCGCGATGTCATCATAACCGCGATAACCCAGTTTGTAACCAGCCACAGCGTGTCCAAAGCGCACCGCCGCTTGCAAACTTTTCTCGAGCACTTGCAATGCATATATAACGGCGGCGCAGAAGGTATCACCAGCGCCCAACGAGTCCACAATTTCGCCGACCGGTTTCGATGGTATAAATGCATAATTGCCCTCCGCATCTACGCAACCCGCGCCCTCCGCACCCCACGGACATATAATAGCCGGCTTCGTGTCACCCAACTCCTGCTGTGGCTTGAGTCTGTCATGTAAACCCATTACAGCTGCCGCCGGTTCCCGCCAACCCAAGTGTAATGCCAAATCTTTGCCCAGAAAAACAAAATCAGCCGCCTCGCCCAGTTCAAGTATTTCATCTTTCATTTTCTCCAAATCGACGGATATGCGTATGCGTTCTTTTGGCTTGCGCAACTCTTTATTATGCTTGCGTATGTCGCGTATAAACTGCAGCACCGACGCATTATTGCGACCCTCGAAATGTACCCAGCCATAGTTGCTTAAGTCAAGACGCGTGCCGTGTTCATATTCCAGCGTTGGAAATCCGGGGTTTGAGTGTATGATTGTGCGCGAACCGCTCGCTTTGTTGAGTATGACCGAAGAGAATGGCGGATCCATATCGGTGCTTGGACAATTCTCGATAATAATGTTACGCTTGCGGCAGTCTTCGTACAGGAAAGCAAAGGCAGGCGAAGCGCTCAACATGCCCAGAAACTCCACCTGTGGCGCGCCCAGTTGTCGCAGCACAGTGCAATTATTGGAAGCATTGCCGCCGCGTTGCCAATAGCCGGCTAGACAGCGCTTGTCGGTGTCCTCCACGGGATATTGCTCCACCAAATGTATGACGTCCAGCACACACATGCCCACACAGAGTATGCGACGTTGTTGCGGCGGCGTCGCTGTTGTGTTGCTCATGATCTCAGCTACTTTCTCAAGCGCTATTGACTGTTGACTTCAGACCTCAGCTTGACTTTTGACAGCAGGCTTGTCTTTTCGCAAACTTCACGTCTCACTGCGTCTTGTTCACTAGCGCTGGTCTTAGCTTTTGACTTTTCTCACTGCAATATTTGTAAACTTCAAATTTCTATGCACGTAATTGTAATCTTATTTTTGTTTTTTATTGAATTGAAATCTTATCAAAAATTTGTTGGCGTTGTGGGCTTTCAAACAGCTGTTTTCTACTGGCTTCTCAAATTCCAACTAATCGCTCACCTAACCGTTTGCTGTTCTTTATTACGTGCACAGCACGCCAACCGTAACGCTCTCTTTGTTAGACTCCAGCGGATCGTCCATAGTCAGCGCTTCTTGGAGTTGAATGTGCGCTCAATCAGTGCATGGAGAACGTTCGCTGAGAGCGCACGTTAACAAAATATATTGATTAATTAATTAGTTTGCTGTTTGTAGTTGCCATAAGTAACGGAATTGACTACAGTTATTTGCAACAAATTTCAATTGATTTTGGTTGATCAGTTTGTATGGCAGCTATATGCTATAGTGGTCCGAACTGTACAGTTTCTTCGGAGATGATGGCACTGCTTTGAATAATAATTCATGCCAAATTTCGTGAAGATTTGTCGTCACATAAAAAAGTTTTCCATACAACGACTTAATTCCGATCGTTCAGTTTGTATGGCAGCTATATGATATAGTGGTGCAATATCGGCGATTCCGACAAATAAGCAGCATCTTGATGAGAAACGGACCTGTGCAAAATTTGAGAGCGACATCTCAAAAACTTAGGGACTTATACGCTTATATAGAGACGGATATGGTTAATTTAATTTTTTAGGGTCTCCGCCGCATTCTGCTGTGTATTACAAACATCCAGGCAAACTTTCAATATCCTGTACAGGGTATAAAAAATACTGCTCCTTCACATTTCCGTTTCCTTTTCAAATTTGTTTCTCGGCCTGCTGGTCACCCTCTGCGCCAGCCATTTTTCACCACACCTGGTTCGTGCCACACAGCTACATGCTAACCGGTTACTCGCACGTCGTGGTGGCGCGTTCTTGTGTGTGCGTCCGCCCACTCCCAACAGGGTGTGCCAACACGTACATTTGATGCATGCGCCGGTTCTCCAACAGCTATTTGCGCACACTACCCGAGTTGACTGGCCGACCGACTCGTTAGCTGCCAGCTCGTCTATTTACTACGATTGTTGTGCTGTTGTGTTGTGGTGTTTGTGTTGAGTTTGCGGTTGCAGCCACGGTGGATAGTGTTGAACGCTTGCTCTCGCTCAAACAGTCAGTTGCTGTCAACGATGCCGTGCTGAAGTGACAATTATCGTAACGTGCGGACGCCAAGTGGCCCCTTCTTAACTAAACGTAGTGTCAACAACACGAAAAATAAAAGTACGTAACACACAGCAAGCGCGTGAGCAAAGACAAGTATGCTGCTGCTGCTGCTTGCTGGTGGAAGAGTCTGTGCTCACAGCCAGCGCAGTGGACAGTTGTAAAGAGATTCGCGCGACGATGTGACGTGTATTTTTCCGTTTGTCGTGCTTGTTGCGTTCCGTGTGTGATCCGTGATAAATTCATTTTCATTTCCGTGCGTGTGTTGCACTTGCAACTTTTTATTACAATTAATGATTTTTTTTTGTTTTTGTTTTTTTTTGTATTTTTTGCATTTTCACTTGTTTTGTAAACACTTTGCGCGCCTACAGAAATTTCGAATTGTAGTAGGTGCTATTGTGACTTGGCGTGTTTAAAAAAAGTAAATAAACATACCAATCTGTCAACTCCTGGCAATAATTGACGTTTCAACCATTCTTATTAAATTTGCATTATTTATTTTTTATTTATGCTTTGGCTTTAAAAATTTTAGTGTTTCTTTTTAAATTCTGCTAACAAAGCAAAGTGAGCAGAGTTGTAGATATTGTGGTGAGTGCGATATTTGGTGTATAGTGGAATTGATATTTACATAAACACATATAAATTCGATATATGTATGTTTGTAAAAACGCCAGAGCGGTAAAGCTGCTCTTGCTACAAAGAATTTACGCTAAAATCAAAAATCGTACTAAAATCTGACAAATCATAAATAGTTAGTGAGTAGTTAGCATACTTTTTAAGATTTTTAACATTTTAGTGACTTAGTGCATGGTGAGTTCGCCCGCGTTAGTGGAAGAGCGCCTGCTTGTGCCTACAAATGCGCTCTTCGTGCGGCAGATCTTACAAACGGTTTCCGCCGCGGCGCTCATTCCGCGTATTGTGGTGAAAGAGAGTGGTCGCCTGCCGTTGCCGTTGTCGTCGTCGTCGTGGTGGCACCGTGCCATTTTCATACACAAATACAAACGAGTATTTACATGTGTTCGTGCTTGCAAGTGGTCGCGATCTGCGTTGCTACAAGATTTCGTCGTTGATAATAGCAAAGTGGAAAATATTTACGTACATATTTGTGTTTTGCTTTTGATTTGTGAATTTGTAAATTTGTTTTATTTATATTTTTATTAATTTACACGTCGTGTTGTTGTGCGCCGCTTTGCTGCTTTTTACAGAATCAATACAAATCAACAAGTGCAGTTTACATGCCAACAACAGTGTGTAACAAAATATGACAACCATGCAGTGCATGTTCGAGCATGTGTGTGCATGTTGTAAAGTTGTTGAAAAGTGAAAAATAATAAGTGAGAATAAATACAACACACACGAGTGCAAACATAGTTATATGTATGTATGTGAGTATGTGCATATACAGTCAGCATATATTCGTAGCATATTATTTACCACAATGCAATAAATAAACAAGTGAAAGAAAGTGGAAAACACATGCATAGCTACATATATGTATGCATGCAAGTATTTGTGTACGGAATTTGACTGCGGAAAATATGCACGTGTTCCGTTTTCGAGCGGCTGCAGAAACTAAAAATTTCCTTAACATCCTCGGAGTAGTGTGAGTACATGTTTCGTAAATTTATGTATGATGTTTTTTTTGTAATGTTGACGATACACATTGTTACATACAAACATACATATATGTATGTATATGGATGTATGTACAAACACGATCATTTTCATTCATTTACAAAACTGCCTATATACTTTCCTTTATTACATACACTTTTGAACATATGTACATCTATAAATACATACTTATGTACTTATGTAGGCGCACATTTAGCTTGTATTGTTGCTGTTGTTGCATGCATATTTATTGCTAGGTAGAGCGTAATCCGTGATAATAATCTTTCACTAGTTGCTGTGTGCATCTCTCGTCTTCTTCTTGTATAGGCGTACTTTGTGGAATTTCGTGCTTTGTTTGCAACTCCGCTCATTTGAGTGCGTACGACAATCAGCGTTCGTTGATAAGCTGCGCCTTTATCTTGGCCAGAGTTGCCCTCCCCTGCGGTTTTTAAGTAGTTTGTAGGCATTACTTTTTAATTATACCGAAACTATCTCAACCAATAAAAATTGGATTACAAGCAAAATTGTAAGTCCTTCTAGGAAGAAAAATTAAAACCTTGTGTTTGGCGTTCGAAAATTCGAGCACTTCGCCTATTGTGTTGTTAAAGGTATTTGACTTTGAAATTTGTTAATCAGCTTAGGTTGATTTTTTTTGTCTCGGGCTAAGGTGACAGTCATAACCTCGAAATTGTATATAATTCCGTCTATCTTGTACCAGCATTAACACCAACAACAACGTCAACCTCGAAATCCAACGCAGAATAACTCTTGCCAAGAGGTGCTATTTCGGACTGAGTAGGGAATTGAAAAGTAAAGTCTTCTCTAGACGAACAAAGACCAAACTCTATAAGTCACTCATCATCCCCGTCTCGCTATAAAGCGTAGAGGCATGGACGATGACGACATCTGATGAGTCCTCGTTACGAGTTTTCGAAAGAAAGGTTCTGCGCGATGATTTATGATCCTTTGCGCATTGGCAACGGCGAATATCACATTCGATGGAACCATAAGTTGTACGAGTTATACGACGACATTGACATAGTTCAGTGAATTAATAGACAGCAGCAACGCTGGCTAGGTCATGCCGTACGTATGGACGAAAACGCTGCAGGTCTGAAAGTATTCGACGAAGTACCCACCAACGGAAGCAGAGGAAGACCACCACTCCGTTGGAAAGACCGGGTGGAGTAGGGTCAGGCTACAACGACGTATAGAGAAACTCGGTACCCGGAGATGATTGTAAGGAATTGGTGGAGAAAAAATCTGCGAACTATTGTTGCAGAGCCCTCCGGGACCGGGTATAATTGTATCTGATCTGCCCCCTCTTTCCTTTATAGAGTGTTTTGTTAGTATAGTACGATTAAAATTTCGGTTGCTATGGTCGTTTGTAAATTTCTTTGGTTTTCATACCGTTCTTCGTAAACTTTCCTTCAATAGGGTGCCGTGTCTCCTGGTCGGTTAGTCTTCCTAACCTAACCCAGGCGGCGGTGGTGGTATTTTTATTCCCACTATACTACATATATGGAGGTAATCTAATTTGACTACGTACAACAAGTCAATACATATTTGTAGTGTATAGATAATAATATGCATACATACTTACATATGCACATGTTACATACAGTACATTTTATTCTGATTTCTGCTGTTATTCCACTTGTTTATTACATTTCTCGTTTTGCTTTTGTAACATCTCTAGCAAACGATCGTACATCATTCGGGCTCTCTGCGAGCGGGCTCTCAGGTTAGCGTCACAACGGAGAAAACTCGCGCTCTTCAGCGTCTCCGTCTGCTCACTGGACTTGTCGTTGGCTGGTCCACAGAAAAATATGCGCTCTTCATTTAGCCTTTGTACAAGGGGCGTGCTCTCCTACACACATACACACACACACACGCACACGCACACAAGTGTACATTTTTGTAATACGCCAGCGACGACTGATAAAGGTTGTTATTTATAAATCTTTGCCATTTTTTCGTGCCTGTTTTTACATATTCATATATTTGTATGTATGTATTTGTTCCAGCGCGCACTCTTTTTGCCCGTTTATCGCTGGTGAATGCGGCGGCGGTGGTGTCTTTTCCCAACATTTATGTGTAATACAATGCGCCTCAATTCTTCTACTATACTCTACTTTAATCTACTCTAGAACTTCCAACACCCTTTTGCGTTCTAATAAAAATTATGCATATGTATGTATGTATGTCTTGTAGATTTGTATTACAATCTTCCTTATAACGCGAAATCTTTCGTACAACCCGACGTCTGTTTTAACTTCTGCCGGCAAGCGATTTTTGCAAATTGAAATGTCTTCTACAAATTACTGATACCTCTGCAGATCTGCTTAATGCGGTTATAATTTGAACACGATGTTATTACTTGCCGTTTCGGCACTCGATCTCTGCTCTACACTTGACGCTGATGATTCAACAAGTTGCTGTTGTTTCCTACTCGCGGGGAAATGAGTTTGTGTGTGTATTTCAGTTTATGAGATATTCATCAGAAATTTTGCACACGTCCGTTTCTCTTCAACAAGCTCGGAGTTGTCGATATCGGAGCACTAAAGCATAGAGCTGCCATACAAATTGAATGACCTAGGGAAAACTTTCTTATTCGACGAGATATTATGCCTAGCTCTATGTTAACTGCGAACTGCTCGATCAAAATCCAGTCTTTCTATGGAAAACTTTCTTATTGCCCGAAATATCTTCACGAAAATTCGTATGCGACAAATAGTCTCTTCCGAGACGTCAATTGTATCGGGCTTAACTGCGAGCTCAAGCCACTTCACAAAAATCCACTAAAAGTAATCTACCTGGAACGCATCCATTCTTGGAGGATACGTCACAGGCCCTCGACGCGAGATAATGCGCTTTTCCTTCAATAAATTGATTAATTCGTTGACTCTATGTTATGTGGCGCCGTCTTGTTGGAACCGAAGGTCGTCCACAAAAACATCCTCCAATTCATGCACAAATAATGGCGTGTTCTATGGACTAGAAAATTATGTCCGGCTTTATTTTTGAAGAAATATGAACCAATGATTCCGTCTGCCTATAAAGCGCACCAAACAGTGACTTTTTTGACAAATGTAACGACTTTGTTTATGAGCGTACCCTTTCAACCAAAAGTGAGCTTCATCGCTGCACAAAACTTTCTTGTGAAAGTCGACTCAATCGGGTCTTTTTCGATACTCTGCTTCACAACAGCTATAGCGTCTTCGGTGCGCATTGTGAGGCGTCTATGAGGATTATCCACTAGAGTAAACGTGGTACGAAACCGAGCCATGCTTGCTCAAATTATCGACTCTGCTGGGCGATTATGTCGATCGAATATTGGATTGAGCGCGCGGTGCATCGCATGAACCGAGCCACTATTTTGTTAATCATTTACAATACCAAACTGGATATAAATCTAGTAACAGCTGTCGAAAGACCAACTCCGAAAAAAATAATGCTTCATTGAAAACCACAGTCTAAGAAAACATTCATTGCATAGACTAATATTTATATGATTTGTAATGATATTGCTAGATTTCTCAGATTTCTTATTTCAAGAATGGAAATGTTATCAGTGAGCTTGGGTTTCTAAATTAATACTTCTTAAAATAAAGCAGGTTCGATTCGGTTACCGGGACTGACTGTCTGTAGGTAGTGTCTATCGCCTGCATTGAACGTACTTGGGGTCCATCGTTAACGTATTAATTTAGATCGTATGCTGGGATGGACTAAAATATGACTATATTGAATTTGGGTGCAAATCGGGATATGTTTTCGGCGATACGTAGTTGAACTCAAGTCCAAGGGTATCGATTACATCAATTCCTGGGCAATGAGTTGAAGGTAAATACGTCCATTCCAGCGTTTTATTACTAATTTTGTATAAAGTTGTAGTCCAATTTGGATGTTGGGCTCTTTAGTCAAAAATACCGGAAGGCTTGTGAGGCTTGTATTAACTGCTTTGGTTAGTCCATAAGGGTCTCAATATTTATTATTATTTTGTTTTTTTTAAGAACTGCTGGATATTTATCGATGATTTTGTTCGAGTTGGTCAAAACTCTTTGTGGTCTACTATTGTCCAAAACGCTTTGAGGTCGCTTCCTCTCTTAATTGTCCAAAATTATTTGTGGTCTACTACAAAGCCGGGTATGTGGTCTACACTAGTAATCATCGCTATCTCTCTGAGTTGTCCCAAAATTCTTCGAGGTCTACTGCAAAGGCGGACTTGCGGTCAACATTAGTAAATAACGCTTTCTCTCTAAGTTGTTCAAAACTCTTTGGCGTCTATTTTAAAGTCGGGCTTGTGGTCAAGATTTGTAGTCAATGCTTTATCTCTGCGTATTTTACATCCATACTCAAGTAGGAAGCGTTTATTACTAATATTGACCACAAGCCTGGTCTGTTCTTCTCAAAAGTTTTAGTCTTAAGCTCGTGCTTCTGTATATTAATGACCTTTACGAAGAAAATCCAATAAAGTTCAAATTCTTCGAATATTTAATTAACTAACGCATTAAGCGCCGATATGTGCGCCATTTATGTACCCACACCACACACACTCACATACAAAAATGCTCGCATATCGTCCGTGGCTTGCTATAAAAGCAAAACACGAATTCTGTGCGCAACTAACATATTTATCATTTCCCTTCGATCCAATGCCGGCATAACAAGTAGTGCAAATGAAATCGCAAAACAAATACTAACGCGCACATAGAAACATACTTAGTCTATCAAGAATATAAGGCCGTCTAATAGAGGAGCAACCCACTCATATCTGACTTATGAATGCCGGCGGTTGCAGGCGGTACTCGCGCGTTGTCGCACAGCCGCTGGACGAGTAAAATTTCACGATTCGAACTATTATAGCGAACTGTGTATGTATGCATGTATGTGTGCACAAGGCGAATACGCGCTAAACGAGCGAGGGAGCGCGTAATAAAGATTAGTCCGCACTGCGACATCTTATCAGTAGCTGAAGCGATTTCATGTTTATTTTCATGTCGAGCACAAAGTAAACTTTTGCTTTTTGTGTCAACACTCGGCCAGCCGTAATCCGCACCGGCAGCGCTAGACGCCACTGCGCGTTGTCGCGGAAGCGCTTGGAGAGTTGGCATTATGCGCGGCACGACGCGACACTTGTTCGTTTCGCTTTTCTTATGAAGTAGGCGTAAGGCAAACGCTTCACAAGTGGCGACTAACCAATTTGCATTCGCGGTAAACGTACATTATGAGCAGTGTCAAGCGCCGCGCGTCAAGCGCTGAGCGGCGACTATACTCAAGCAACTGAGAAGAAGGGATGCTGAGACGCGAATGCAGATTTGTACGCGCTGGGCGGACAAGGGGGTTAGGCGAAATCAGCAGCAAACAATGAAAGCATGAAGACACGAAAATATGTAGCCATATAGGTGAATATATATGTGTCTGTTGGTATAGATGAGTAAAGCAAATATGCTTGTGTAAAGTTATTTGTTGTATGCGACGAGCGCAAATCTCAAGATCGCCGCGATCCAACACGTTGGCGTTTAATGCGCGAGGGAGCAGAGAGCGCGTGTGTGTTTGTATTTAGAGGGAAGTGAAGTGAATTAACCGACAGTAAACAAAGCAGGCATTGCAATTTTTGGCAGGTTCTGTGCGGAGTGATTTGAGGAAATGAAAAGCGACTTTGTAGCTCACTCGAAAAAACCCGTAAAACGACGCAGGAAATGTAATATTTTGGGAAGATGCTATGAATTTGATAAAACAGTGCTAACTGGAAACAAAAATTGCGCAAAAACTCAACCAAAGCCAGCGCCGTCTCAGGGGTTGCTACCGCCAAGTCGAGATCACCTGCTCTCTAAGCTTGGTGGGCTGGGCATTACTAAGCCAGTGTGCTAAAACGAAACGGCAATCTAACGCGGCTGCAGTAAACAGTATGAGCGCCCGCTCTAGAGAGCGTATTACATAAAGCGCGACAGCATAACGTGGAGAGCGCAATCGTGCGAATTAATGTACGGCTAGCTTTGTAAATTCGTTGTGATTTTAATGAATGAAAAATTTTGCACTTAACTTGCTGTAATTGAAGCTATTAAGGATTTATCATTCATTAATTATAGTTTACACTTTTGAATGCAAGTGTTGATAGACGCGACACTTGACTACGGTAGGAATTACAAGTACATAATCTTATCTGTCAATTATTTATTAGAGCAGTTCTATTATTTTCATATTAACAGCCTTTTAACCAGTGATTGACGTCACGCATTTATGATAAAAGTGGTTGGCATGTTTGCGCTAATTGTCAATCCATAAGGCGTGTCATGGAGCTCGGTGTTCGCCAATAATTAGATTATCGAAGTAAATTTTCTTAGATTGCTTTATGGGGCTATGTATGTTTGTATAGTTATTTATGAAGATGTGATAATGGAGAAGTAAAGTCCTCTCTCGAAGACCAAAGACTAAACTCTACAAGTCAGAGTATCGAAGAAGAACAGAATGGATCCATTCGCCATCACGCACAATAATTGGAGTTGTGTCCGCTCACTTTTTGGAAGATTTTGCGAAAGGATCTTGGTCGGCGTGTTTACAAAATCCCACTTATGCAAGTACTGAGTTCAAACGATCACTAAACGCGTCGCACGTTCGATAATTGAGCCCAGAATGAGATGACCACCGATACCGATTTTCACAAGAATTTTTTTTAAGCGATGAAGACCATTTTAGATTGAATAGGAACGTTAATAATTGTCGCATTTGAACTCAGGATAATCCACAAGCCATTGTTGAGATGTAATTACATCCTCAAAAAGTCATTGTTAGGTGTTCTTTATTGGCAAGAGAACCCATTGGTCCATGTTTCTTCACAAATGAGGCTGGTCATAATGTTACACCCAATGGGGAATAGAGCCATGAGTAATGACTTTTTCGTGGCGGAATTGGCGGATGTTGGTGTGGACGACCTTTGGTTCTAATAAGACGGCGTTACATTGCCACACAGCCCCAACGAAACAATTAATTTATTGAAGGAAACTGTGGTTGAGCGTCTTATCTCGCGTCATGAGCTTATTTTTTGTGGGATTATGTGAAGTCGCTTGTATACACAGAGAAACCCAAAACGTTTGACATCTTGGAAGAGAATATTCAACACGTTATTTGATGACATACGGTCCCAATTGCTCCAAAAAGAGTGCGGTTTGGGCCTCTGTATAATTCCAAACCAGTGACCTCTATGTACTGCGAGGTCCTAAGTCCGAAGGTTCACTATGCTCTTGGTCCTCCACTGGATGTGTGGGAATGTTGGTGGATGTTGCTTCCGTTGTCCACCCACGAGGCTTGAGTCGAAGCAGTTATTCGCTGAAACTTCGTCTTCCATGCGGACGACCTGGCGTAACCACCGCATTCGTTGGATTTTTATGCGCTTAAATATATCCATGTCGCCGCAGTGCTCATACAGTTCGTGTTTCCATAATTTTCGATATTAATTTCTCAGGTCTATGGCTCCAAAGACCTTGTGGAGAACAGTTCTCTCGAGTATTCTCATCTTCGTTCGTCATCGTCTATATTTCTGCGCAGCATAATGACAGGAATAATGAGAGACTTATAGAGCGTAATTTTTGTTCGTCAAAAGAGCGATCTGCTTCTCAATTGCCTACTGATCCCAAAGTAGTAGCTGTTATTAAGAGTTATTCTGCACTTGATCTCCAGACTTAGATTATTACAAACCCAATATTTTTCACTAAAAAGCTTATATTTTTACACTTTAAGGAGCATCCCCGAAACATATATCGCGAGAGGGCCGAATTATCTGCGGGGTTCTCAAACCATTATTATCCATAAATTTCTACAAGTTCAGAGGCAGGTAAACGGCATTTTCAACGAAGTTTTACCCATGTTTCGTATATATTGTACATATATATGTATGTAGTACCAAATGTACGCGCTGCCCACTGTTCGCCCGCATTGTTGGTAGTGTTGTCCGTCTGTCCGTACATTCGCTAAGATTTCGTCTGTCCGTCCAGCCATTCAGCGGTCTGTTGTTGTTTGTTTGCTATAGACACTCGTCTTTACACACGGGCATGGCGTGTAGATAATATTAATTCGACATGTTGTTGCTGTTATTGTTGTGCTGTTGCCATTGCCGTTGTCGTCGGCGTTGAATCGTACTTATTATTATTATTATTACTTTTTTTGTGAGCACACCACGCTGATAAAATAAAGAACAATATTAATATGAGTTTAAAAATAGATTTGCTCTTGTTGTTGTATGTTTTTGCTGCAATTTACGTTGTTGTGTGATATACATATTGTGTGTTTTACGAGTGACTTGTTTGTAGAGCGCGCTCGCGGCGTTAAAGTGCGAGAAACGCACACATTGTTGGACACAAAGAGAGTGGGAGCAGAGTGTGTGTGTGTGAGAGAGGAAAGAGATGAGAGAACGTGTGATCTTAACGTTGTTGCTTCGTACAGCAACAAAATAAGGAAATAGCAAGAGAAACGCTGAGTTACCGAAGAGTAAAATGCTTAATTTCGTGGTGAATTTGACACATTCTCAACCAAACACAAATTGCGGAACCTTTATGTGCTTACCGCTGACAGGATATATAATATGAGAAATGCGTTTTGGTGAGCGCAAAGCTTATAAGTTATCACTAGTTTCATTATTTTAGCAGCAACTGAGACAGTAGTTGCAGTACTATTAACTAAAGCTAATATTCAGTGACTACTATCACTGAAAAAGGGCTTTCCGCTTCATAGGTATGTATTGCAATACTCAATGCGATGAAAAACACTTAACCAAACTTGTGTCTCAACCCTTTACGCTCAATTATCTCGCTCGCCTGCGCCAATTGCTAGCCACACTCACTGCTCTCTCCATATCACTCTCTCTTCCTCCGCACAGTTGGTTGGGGAGTTAAAGCTGGGCGCTTGGCGCTGGCGGCCCAGCGTTTACGGTTTGGGGAGTTGTGGAGCTGCGCATTTTGCAATTGAGCAACAGCCGTTGGCTCGGCGCACTCACACGAGTGCAGAGCACATTATCGGCGACTATGCGCTCAGCTCGTAGCGTTGCGATGTGAACTGGCTGAGCGCTGTGTGCATTCAGTATTATTCTATTCGTCTGCGATAAAAGTTGCGAGTAAATGTTGGGTCTACGTCTCTAGTTAGATAGATTCTTTTTTTTGTTTGTTTCAATACCGTGGTCTCCTAGTGCAAGCTGGAAGTTTTTCAGCTCGTTTACTGCGGTCGCTGTGTGGTTTATATGTCGGTACGTCAGTTAAACGTCGGTGGTCGTTGCAGTCAGCTTTTACGTACTGGAAAGGCGTGGAAAAACTCTGTTATGATACCGGAATCGCTGCAGAAAAAGGCGGAGTAACGTAAAAAATATAAAAACAAAAACAAAATAATAATTTAATCAACACTAAAAAATAATTAAATATGTAATGATATGTGCGTTTGAGTGAAAATGTCTGTTGCGGCATGATAAAAAATGTTAAAAAATATATAAAAAGTAACTGTGTCATGAGAGTGTCATGAAATATTTTTTTAAATTTTTTTTACAAAAAGCAAATTAAAAAAATATATAAAATTAAAATTTGACATAATTTTTGTCGCTGTTCAACATTTATTATATTTATTTTATTTTTATATTTTGTTATTTATCTATTGCTTCTAAGTAGGGGGCAAGCACCGCGAAAAATGACGCAGTTGTAAATGCGGAAGAAGTGCCAGCGTGCAATGCTGCCAAAGCAGAAAAGCACACAGACTGTTCTTTGTGCATATAAATGCGTTTATTTTCGTGTATGTCGAACTGTCAGCAAAATAAATATAACATACGAGTAATTAAAAAAAAAAAATAAAATAAAACTTTTAACGTCTTTTGCGGCTAGAAAATTCATAATTTCAATTTGGAAACATAAACAAAAAATAAATGAAAATTTGTTTAAGTTCAAGTGATAATTGCTTGTTTAATGCGCATTTCGTTGCTATTCAGCAGAAATGTTTATTAAATATATACACAAATACATATTTTAATATAAAAGTAAAAACTGCAAGTATTGTGGAAAGATTTACAAGCGCCAAGTAAGCAATTATAATTTTAAAATTAAAAAAAAAAAATAAAAATAAATAAAAATAAAAGTAAAAAAAAATTAAATTAAAATAATTAATAATAAGACAAAAATTAAAAATTAAATAAAACTTAAAGTTAAAGATAAAAAAATATAAAAAAAAACTAAAATTAAAATTAAATAATAAAAATAAAATTTTAAATTAAAAAAAAATAAATAAAAAAATTTAAATAAAAAAAATAAAAAAAATTAAATTAAAATAAAATAAAAAAAATAAAAATAAAAAATAATAAAAATAAAAAAAAATAATAATAAAAAATAAAACAAACATTAAAAATAAAATAAAAACGAAAATGAAAAATGCAAAAAAAAACATTAATTTAAAAAAATTATAAAAATTTAAATAACAAAAATTTATCAAGAAAATTAAAACAGAAATTATAAGTGAAATAATACGAAATTTATAATTAAAAGAAATTAAAAATTGCATACGTCGTAAAATTACAAATTAAAAATAAATAATTTTTAAAATTAATAGAATTAAAAAAAATATAAAAAAAATTAAAATCAAAAATTAAAAAATTAATTAAATTAAAACTAAAATAAAATGTAAATCTATAAAAAATACAAAAAAATTAAATTATTAATTAAAAAAATTAAAATGAAATAATATTTAAAATTAAAAAAAGTGTATAAAAAATTAAATAAAGAAATTAAAACCAAAAAGAAAAAAATTAAAAATTTGAATAAAAAAAATTAAAAACAAAATTAAAAATAAATAAAATTGAAAACAAAAAATTAAAAAATTATAAATAAAATAAAGTTTAAAACAAAAAAAAACATTAAATAAAGTTTAAAATTAAGAAGAAAAAAAAATAAAAAATTCAAAATAAAACAAAAATGAGAAATAAAATAAAATGTAAAATTAAACAAAAATTAAGTATTAAAAATTGCATAAGCCGCAAAGCCTAAAAACGAAAGAAAATCGAAACGAAGCGCAATCAGCGTTGGCGATAACCGCCGGCTCAGCTTTTATCAGCTGACCGAGTGTAGAAGCCAGTGCGCTTTTGTTTGCTTGGCATTTCGCACACTTTGCACACTGATTAAATGTGAGAAAAATAAGTAAAAATGGCGGCGTAGTGGCAACGAGACATATGATTTATGAAAAACATTTACAATTTAAAGTAATTTTTAAGTTCATAACACTTTGAGAGAAGTTTACAGTTATGGTATAATTGGATGTGTAAAAGAAATTGCAAAATGAGAATAATTGTGGAATAAAAACTAAAAAAAAATTTATAAAAATTAAAAATAAAAAAGATTAAATTAAAAAATAATGATTATGAAAAAACAAATTAAATAAAAAAAATATATATGTATATAGTATATATGTATGTATATATATAGAGAAAAAAACTAAAGAAATAATATATATACATACATATACAGTTATAAATTTGATATACATAATATATTGGAATAATCACAAAAAGTAAATTTAGTAAATTAATTTGAAATTATTGAACAAATTTACATATGATTTTGAATAAAAAGATATATACATTTACAGATATATATTTTAAAAAATACATAAACTGCAAATGCGCTAAAATTATTTTGAAATTATTCAAAAATATAAAAATATTTTGAAATTATTAAAAAAAAGTTGATTTGAAATGTAAAAAAAAATCTTAATTATTTAGTAACTTACTGTAAATGCACTAAAATTATTTTTTAATTAAAAAAAATGTTTGTAAAAAATATTTTGCAATTATTTAAAAAGGAATATATTTTGAAACTATTAAAAACAAAATAATTTGAAATTATTTAAAAAAAATTCAGTTATTTAGTAACTTTATAATATTAATAAAAGTATGCAAGCAATTAATTAAAATTATTTTTTTTTTCTGTGTTCAGTACCGTTCATCTTGGGCATTAATCTCCCACAGGGTTCAACTAAAGTTTAACGTAGTAGTTGTGTGTGTTTAAAAATTATTCAATCAAAATAACTGCGTTGGCTGCAAATTTTCGAAATTTTGTACTAAAGTGTTACTAAATTGGTGATTATAAATAATAAATATGCGCATATTTATGTATGCGTGACGTTTTGTGTCCACTCAAAGCCATACTACCAAGTTTTCAACAAAAATTCTGCCAACAACAGAAGTGCATAAATATTTGCTGCAGCTGTGCGCACATAATGTAAGTAAATACAACATACTTTTTTAAATAGTTTAGTGTCGATAAAGTTAGTAATTGTTTTCTGAACTCGATTTGTTTGCTTAGCACACTTCAAAATCTTCAAAAGCTTAATTTTCACCCTTCAATTTGTATGGCAGCTATGCGATATAGTGGCTCGATCTTAATATTTTTTTTAGATATTATAGCGTTGCTTTAAATATGTAATACATGCCAAATTTCGTAAAGATATCTTATCAAATAAAAAAGTTTTTCATACAAGGACTTGAGTTTAATCGATCAGTTTGTATGGCAGCTATATGCTACAGTGATCCGATCTAGAAAATTTCTTGTGAGATAATAGCGTTACTATGGGCAATAATCCATACTAAATTTCGTGAAGATATCTTGTCGAATAAAAAAGTTTTCCATACAGGCACTTGATTTCGATCGTTCAGTTTGTATGGCAGCTGTTAGTAATAATAGTCCGATATCGGTAATTTCGACAAATGAAGCGCTCTTTGAAGAAAAAAGAACGTGTGCAAAATTTCAGCTCGATATCTCAAAAATTGTTGGTACAGTTCGCAAGTCTAAATTGACTCAGCTCGTCACACTGATCATTTATGTAAATATTTTACAGAATCTCCGACGTTTCTTCCTGGCTGTTACCAACCCGTCGAATAACTTGTTTAGGCTATAAAAAAATTTGTCAATCGCTTGTTTTTTCATATTTCCCTTTGTGTTTCCTTTGTTTTTATGCTCGAACATAGAATTTCCATTTTTTCACCTCCAATTCTTTACTAGTTCGGCATGCGCTTTCACCCTTCGTAAGTTAGATACTTGTTGTGTGAACGTAAAATATCTTATGCCGCGCTGTGTTATCCACGCTGTTCTGTTCATTTTATCTTATCTTATCATATTCACTAATAATGTGTGTAACACAACTTTCAGATCAGCCATCTTACGCGCTCGCTGGTATTTCGAGAGTTATCAGCGCACATGAGGTTGATTAGTTTAGCGAATTCTTTGTACAAATGAGCCCAAATATGTGGGGAGGGAGCAAATAGTTTATGTGGTTGATTTTGTTCCGAACTGAGTAGCAAAAGTGAAGACTGCCAATCTGTGTAGCAATGTGGCAGTCGAATTTCGGTATTGTTTTGGCAGTGTTATTTACTTAGTTTTGTTTTTGTAAAATTTCTAGCTCAATATAACATATTTATATGGCAGCCAATTTTCGCTGTTGTTCAGTAAGGTTTTTTAAGGGGTTACATGGGTTTCCTCGGGTAAAAAACAGCCTTATTTCAAAATTTTTTTTCTCATATAAAAAATAAAATATTTTAATAGAGTTTTTATACAAACATACAATATTAACAAAGAAATTCTGAAATTTTTGGTAATTGCTCTATTTTTCAATATTAATAAACAGATAATGATAAAATTTCTTTGGCATTCTCAAGAAAATCGTTTGATTACGACATTTGACTGCTCTCTGTGCCAGCGCCATCAGTAGGGTACTTTATTTTTGGAAAATTTAATCATTTAAACATTGATTTAATAGTTTTTTGGGTAGCTTCATAACGTCTTGATATACCTACCATTCGACAAATTCTGGTAACTTGGGTTCAAAAAATCGAAATTTTGTTTTACTTAATTTGAAAGTACAATGTCTTGAAAATATACTGTAAAAATTTCAGACAGAAATTCGAAATATTTCGGGAGTTATAACGAGTTTCCTAGAGCGCCTCGGAGTCCTCTCTCTCGGAGTTGTTGAATTTTAAACGCGTTTTTCTCAAAACATTGTTTTCCAGGTCGGTCCGGGTCCTGACTTTTTTCTAATCAACCGATTGCTTTCAAATTTTACAGACTGTTCTACACACTTATAGTTCTCGTCGGTACTAACGAGAATTTTTTTCACCCCTAACTTTTTATTTTATAACCCTTTAATTTTAATTTATAACTCTTTCTTTGCTAAAATAAAAGGACTTTTTTTTCAAAGTCCGCCATTTTGTTATTTACCTTTGAAATTTAACTTCAGTAGTTCCGACCAGAATGACATGTCTATAGATTAAGAATAATCAAGAATATTTGATTTCAGATAACATCAAGAGCCAAAATCAGCCGGGCATTTTTTTTGAGGTTCCAACTTCGAGTGACAATAACAATAGTAATAAAGTATTAAACTTTTTCAAATATGTTTTTTTTTATATTCTCAATTTGTAAATAAAAACACTCTAAATATTCAAGATAATTCATTTTTATTTTCCTATAAAAAACCACCCTCCAAAGAAGTCCTGAAAATAGGCATAAGTTACCAGACTACTACCTTAAATATAATATATATAATCTCTAGCGACATCTATCGGATTTTTCATTTTTGAAAAATGTAACGCCACTGAAATAAATCCTTCGATCACATCCCAGTTAGCTTTATAACGACCACTTGACTAATTCAAATGCACAATCTCTAGCGCCATCTATCGGATTTTAAATTTTTTGAAAAATGTCAACTGAAAGAAAATATATTCGATCACATTAACGTCTTGAATTGCCGACCATTTGTCAAATTGAAATATGTAATCTCCAGCGCCATCTAGCGGATTTTTCATTTTTGACAAAAAAAATGTATTAAGTTTTTCAGACCCCAAAACAAAGCGACATCAGCAAAAAACATTCTACCGCGACTAACGTGATTTCCCTAGAAATTCTATTTGTGGGGCGCAGTCAATGTAGAACTGCCAAGTTCTGGGAAACGACACTTTGCTCCACTGATGCCTTTCAACTTTTATATTCCTGCCGTTTTGCACTTATTGTCAGCGCTCTTTTGTTTTAACATTCAATTTCAACTTTATTAAAAAAAGCAAAAAAACAAGAAAACTTTAGGCGTTTTCGCACTATTAATTGAAGTGGAAATACCCAGCATGCCAGTGCTGCTGCGCCGGAGCCGAGCTATTGATTTAAGTGCGCTTCGCTATTATTTGCTCTCGCTGACAGCATAATTAGGTATCGCTTGGCAGTTGATAAAACCGTTAAAGAGGAAGGACAAATAGCATTTATAAGCGAAAATGTGTTTCAATATTTTGTGTGTACAGTTGGCGTTAAACTGTGTCCACACGGCAGTACAGAGCGTTTTTTTGTGTATTTTATTCTTTTCATCGATTTGTTCGCTGCGGTTGAACAGCTGTAGTTCACAGTAAAATTACGCGTTGTCATTCTAACGGCATCTCAGTGCGCTAACACGTTTTCTAATCATTTATTTATGCTAATTTAATTTCATGCCGGTAACTCGTTCGGTTTTCTAATACCCTGAACAGGTTGTATTTGGTTTGTCATGCCAGGTAGTATGGGAGCTAGTCGCTCAGTTTTTGAGTTATCAAGCTGAAATTTTGCACATGTCCTTTTCTTTACAAGAAGCTACTTATTTGTTGGAACTGACGATATCGGAAGACTATAGCATATAGCTGCCATATTAACCTATCTTTCAAAATCAAGTCCTTGTATGAAAAACTTTTTTGTTAGAGCAGATATCTTCATGAAATTTCGTATGAAATATTGATTAATGTAACGCTATAATATCTGAAGAAATTTTCCAAATCGGACCACTATAGCATATAGCCACCATACAAACTGAACGATCAAATTCTAGTGCTTGTATGAAAAACTTTTTCATTTGAGACGATATCTACACGAAATTTGGCACGGCTTATAAGCAAAGACATCGCTACAATTTCCGCATATATTGTTCAGATCGCATCACTATAGCATATAGCTCCCGTATAAACTGAACGAACAAAATCATTAATACTTGTACGAAAACTTCTTTATTTGTGTAGGGCATACAAGTTAAGTTAACGTTTTTTCTTGTTTCCATCCTGCTTTTCTTCTTCTGCTTTCCTTTAATCACCTAAAATTGCAAAATTTTTACTCGCACGCCAACGCCAACGCCACCATCAATGCCAAAGCCATAGGCGCCATTTCGTATGCACGTCGCGCGAAAATTGGCATTTGCTAAATACATTTCACTCACACAAACCATACAGACACATTTGTGTACAAAACAAAATATTCTTATTAGTTGCACGAAGTAAATTTAGTACACCAATACCTACATAGACACCTAGCCGCATACGTGTGCCTTGAATTAGCTTAAGTAAAGCAAGAATGTAAGTGATATAAACAAAAATAAACAAAAACAAAATAATAAACTCAAAAACAATCGACGTTGTGAATTGTCATTCTCTGCATGTGTACGCTGGGTGCAAATTAGAATTCCATTTCGTGCAGTCGCGTCGCTGGCTTGACGCATGTACGCCATCGCCTCAAAATTTGTAACAATATGCGCATTTTTACGTAGATTTTCGTTTGTTGTTGTTGTCGTTGGTATTTTTGCAGAAAGTGAAGCGGCGGCATATTTTCCAATTAATGAGTGTAATGTATACAATGCCGACGCCTACAAAATGCACATGCCTAAATGTGTTTGATTTGCTAACACTCGGCTGGCAGCTGACAGCGTCGCTCCGCTGCTGCTCCACAACAAGCCAACAAGCTGGGTGAAAATTTATTACGAAAATTAAAAATAAGCGTATATACAATAAATTTCAGTTAAAATGGCAGCGGGCGAAAAGAAAATTGCATTTAAATAAGATGACTAAGAAAAAGTTGGCAACAGGGACATAAGTGGGTATTTGCTAGAAAAAAATTGTGCAGGGTTGATGAGCAAGTAAACAAGACAACAAGTGGTTTGATTGGTAGAATTTCAAAAACGGATATTATAGCGGTGCTTTGGGTAGAAATTTATGCAGAATTTTGTAATAAAAATTTCGAAATAAAAAAGTTTTCTTTACAAGAACTTTATTTTCGGAGGTCGGTTTGTATGGCAGCTATATGCTATAGTGCTCAGATCTGGAAATTGTTTATAGATATTGTGGCGCTGCTTTGAATAATAATCCATGCAAAATTTCGTTAAGTTATCTCGTCAAATAAGAAAGTTTTCCATACAAGAACTTTATTTTCGGAGGTCGGTTTGTATGGCAGCTATATGCTATAGTGCTCAGAACTTAAAATTGTTTATAGATATTGTGGCGCTACTTTGAATAATAATCCACGCAAAATTTCGTTAAGTTATCTCGTCAAATAAGATAGTTTTCCATACAAGAACTTAATTTTGTTTGTACACTTTGTATGAGCAGCTATATGCTATAGTGGTCCGACATGAACTATTTCTTGACATATTATTCTGTTAACCTAAACTACAATCCATGCCAAATTTTGTGAAGTTATCTCGTCAAATAAGATAGCTTTCCATACAAAAACTTGTTTTTGATAATCCAGTTTGTATGGCAGCTATATGCTTTAGTGGTCCCAACTGAACCATTCGCTCGGAGATTATAGTGTTACCTTGGAAAATAATATATGTGAAATTTCGTGAAGATATCTTCTCAAATGAAAAAGTTTTCCATACAAGCACTAGGTTTTGATTATTCAGTTTATATGACAGCTATATGCTATAGTAGTCCGATATCGGCGATTTCGACAGAAAAGTAGGTACTTGGAGAGAATAGTATGTGTGCAAAATTTTAAATCGATATCTCAAAAAATGTGGGACTAGTTGGCGTATATACTCAGACTCAGAGCCAAAAACCAGTCGATGATCATAAAAAGCTTCATCTTTGATAATGTTATACAAAGCGCTGCGTAAATAATATTAAACAAAATAATATTAAAGCATATACACAGAGGTTCACTTAAAAAATTTTTTTATTTTTTTCACAAATCCACCACATACACACATATCTCGCATATACCTCAATGTTTCCTCCTAAAAAATTTTCATCGAAAACTTCTGACAATTAAATCAGGCGTTGCATTGCAGTTGTTTGCCGTTTTCGCAAAGCTGCCGACAAAAACTTGCGTCAAAAGCACGAGCCTAATTGTGTGTTGCAGTTGCTGCTTTCACGCCTCTATAAGCAATTGTTTTTGTTTACACCTGCCAATGCGCACATATGCATGTGTGTTTGCGTATGTGTTAGTGCTGCAAAAATATCGAATTGGCTCATCCGTTATATGCCATTTGTAAAAATTAAATATTCTACATTTATAAACAAAAGGCGGAAAACTACACAAAGGTGCCACTAAGCGATTTGCCGCCCGCTGCCACCCCGCCGCCGCTTGAAATATTGCTAAAAATAAACGCTGCAATTTGTTTCAAGTCAAATAAAATATTTATTTATTTTCTTTTGCACCTAATGATCTTTTATTCATTACATTTTTAATATGTTTACAAAGCTTCTTGTAAGTGCATGTGTATGTGTGTGTGTGCTTCCTTTTTCCGCTTGCGTTTTGGTCGATTGCCAAATTGTGGCAGTTTGTTTTTATTATTCATTTAGTTTATTTACTTTGTTTTTGCTTGAGTTTTGCACTAGCTGCAACAACAAATAATCATTTTGCTTTTATACAATATTTTAAGAATATTTTGTTTATATTATTTTTGTAAAGTGTGAATTATTATTATTATATTATTTGTGTTTAAAGTGGCGAAAACAACTTTTGACAGCAATAACAGCCAGGAAGAAACGCCGCAGACTATAAAAATGTATATAAATGAACAGCGTGTTGAGCTGAGTCAAGTTAGCCATGTTCGTCTGTCTGTCAGTTTGTTTTTATGCGCACTAGTCTCTCAGTTTTTGAGTAATTGATATGAAATTTCGCTACGCTTCCTATCTGTGAAAAAGCTGCTCATTTGTTAGAATCGTCGATATTGAAACACTATTAACATGTAGCAGCCATACAAACTGAACGATCAGAATCAAGAATCATCACAAAATCTGGCATACATTGTTTTCTAAGCCATCGCTACAATATCGGAAGAAATTTTTCAGATCGGACCACTATTGCACATAACTGCCATACAAATTAACCGATCAAAAGCGTAACATTATTTGTATGGTAACTTTTTTGTAGCAGCCGCAGAGTATGTTCCGGGTCCACCTCGCAAGATATGATTACCTTAAGTACCGACGGAATATTACTGTTTTTTACCACCTCTAGTTTAGTTCCTTCCTACAGGTTTGGAAGCATTCTGACCGTTTCCCTTACTCATGTTGTCGAGTCGTTCGTTATACTTTATGATTTTGACTTCGCTAAGCCATTCTGCTCCATTAAATGACGGCATGGGTGCGCTCGGCTCGGCAGCCATTCTCGATAGGAGGGCTTTCAATAGCTTCATTTCTACAATTTTCCACCGCTCCTGTGACATTTATTCCAGCGGGTTACTGGAGTCTATGAGCGGTCAAATGCTGTTTCGCAATTTCATTGTCTACCGCCGCTGCCTTAAACGTTGTCGGTTTGTCCGCGTACTTAACGTCTAGCTTCTTGGCTACGTTTTTGCCTTCCTCTTCTTCGAGGGCGCCTTCGGTTCGCTAATAATATCAATAATCGTCAATATACTTCTCAATATAATTAGCATACGCTGGATCCGAGACATCAATTTTGAGTGACGAAATGTGCCCGGTCGTTCTTCACCTTCTCTATAGCCCAAATCAGCTGTTTCACCTCTTCTTTCTTCAGGCTAGACTTGCCTTCGAGACGGTTGCTTATTCCGATCGCCACCTTGTACCTAGCTTTTGCCTTCAACTCGTTCTGGCTTGGCTTCTGCTCGAGGCCCTCTTTTGTTTCCAGAGTTGGAAACCTCGGTCGTCTGCACAGTTGAGCGAAGAAGCTTTTCTTCTTTTTCTGCTTAATTCTTACAGCGTTTTCCCGTCGACATTTTGACCGATATCCCAGTCCGCTTCGTTTCTTTGTTTTTCTCCATGTTCAGTTTTTGATTCGTGGGTCTCTACCCCTACCGTTTTATATCTACCGCAAGGTAGGTACACAAGTCATTCCAGTGAAGCACAAATAAATAAATAATAAAGAATTTTTCATTAACTAGTTGAGAATTAGAAGATGACAAAAAGTGGGACTGAAATGTATGAGAAAATTATTTTTTTTTTTTGCATTTTTCTCAACATTTTGAATTATTTGTACCTACAATAAAAATAAAAATTAAATGACAAAATACAAAAGTTTTACAACAAAAAGTATATACAAGTTCTTCCAATCAAAGTATAAATAAAATTTAAAGGATTTCTAAAAATTATTTCATTGGCATTTTTCTTAGCAAATATTTTTGGAACTATAATAAAATATAATTCGAAAATAATAACAAAATAAAAAAATAAAATAATATAAAAAAATATAAAATAAAATAATAAAATTAAAAAAAAATATAAAAAAAATAATAAAATAAAATAAAATAAAATAAAATAAATAAAAAATAATAAATACATATTTCTCAACAAATATATTCGGAATTTATAATAAAAATAATTTAAAAAAATGTGTATACCGAAAAATATATGCAAGTCATGCCAGTTAAAGCAAAAATAGCTACGCAAACAGCCCACAAACATATGATCGTAAACGCTACTCACACGCCGCAGAGGAAAATCACCTCAAACACGACTATATAATTAGCAGAGTCACACAGCAGCGGTTAATGCAAATTATGAATTTATATATAATATTTTTAACTATATTTTTGCGTTTTTTTTTTACTTATTTTGACACCAGTGTGCCAGACTTTGCGCACAAGCACATCCCGCCAGCGGCGTCTGGCAGTGGACGTGCTATGCATAATAAACGCGGCACATGAGGCGCACGTTGTTTAGAGAAGTCTATTGCTGATGGCTGTAAAATTTCCAAAATTTATTTTCACAGTTATGCAGATTTCTTCTACTATAACAAGTGCTGCCGTTTTATGTAAATTTTGCTCTGCGCGAGTGGCTAAACAAACAAATCAAATAAATGTTAAAAATTTGTTGAAATTCAAATAAACACGCTTAGTTGGCTATTTTATCATAGTACGGCAATATGGTTGAGTTGGAGTTCGCGCAGAGTTGCATCTAGTTTATAGAAGTATAGTATATATTCAGGCGAATGCTAAGGTTGGCTGAGCTAGTTGTGTGGTAATATTTTGAGGTTAGGTTTGACTATGGTCAGGTTTTGGGTTATTTTATAAGATAAAAAGAATGATTTTGAGGTTAGATTTGACGCTGACAGGCTTTGCATCAGCTTATAAGAGCAAAAGGAAGATGACGGTTAGCGTAGATGGCAATATTGTGAGGAAAAGTTCGAAGATCTAGTCGTAAAAGAATCATGCAGGCTTCAGTAACGCATTAACCGAGGTTACAATGCAGCTGTCAGCGTTTATCGGCTAGATGAAGACCATATTACTTCACAATCACTTTGACGCGTGGCCAGCTTAAATGAAAGTAGGCTCAACGTGCCTCATATCTACTGTTTTTTAGTATCACTGAATACGATTTTGCGTGTTTATAGTCATCAGTGTCCCTTATAATAAATATAACACGTCCTTTTATCCTAAATGACCTTTGACTTCAATTAATTTCAATCAACTTCCATTGACTGAATGTTTTGACTTATTCGACACACACACACACACACCTACCAAGCGCTTTTGAAAAATATTTCACTCTTTCGCTGAATTTCATTTCATTAAAGTCAGTTCGCTATGAATTCCAATTATTTTATACTTTGTTTTGGTATGAATCACTGCTGCCAATTAAAATCATTGAATTATGCACGCTTAACTGGCTTTGATGCCGTTTGACATTTTTTGGCTGGCTTTGCAGACTTTTTTGTTTGCATATTTTGCCATTATCGCTGTTTACCATAATTTCGCTGGAATTGCTTTGACACGTTCATTAAATAAGTAGCGGAAAACGCAGGCGCTGTTATAACGGTAATTTTTAGCATTGGCAGTGCGAGGCAATGAAGGACGAATGCTTCTAAATTTCATTTAGATGAAATAACTTGTATGATATCTTTGGTTTTTTTGATGCTCTTCCTCTAAGTCAACTTAGTCCACCAGTCTTTCGGTCTGCATCTGTATGTTTACACGAATTAGTCACTTAGTTTCTCAGATAACGCTCTGAAATTTTGCACACATGCTTTTTTCCACAAGAAGCTGCTCATTTGTCGGTTTCGCTGTTATCGGACCACTATAGCATATAGCTGCCATACAAAGTGATCGAACAAAATTCAGTTCTTGTATGGAAAGTTTTTTTATTTGGCGAGATATCTTCATCAAAATTCGCACAGATTTATTACCTTAAGAAGCATTAGTTCGTCTGAAGGAATTTTTCAGATTGGGTCACGATAGCCAATAGCTGCCATACAGCTGTACGTTCAAAAACCAGTTTTTGTATAGAAAACTTTTTTATTTGACGAGATATCTGCACGAAATTTGGTATGAATTATTATCCAAGATAGCGTTATAATATCTGAGGAAAGTTTCAAGATCGGAGCACTATAACATATAGCTGTCATACAAAGTGAACTATCAAAATTGAGTTTTTGTATTGAAAACTTTTTTATTTGACGAGATATCTGCACGAAATTTGGTATGAATTATTATCCAAGATAGCGTTATAATATCTGAGGAAAGTTTCAAGATCGGAGCACTATAACATATAGCTGTCATACAAAGTGAACTATCAAAATTGAGTTTTTGTATTGAAAACTTTTTTATTTGACGACATATCTGCACGAAATTTGGTATGAATTATTTTCCAAGATAGCGTTATAATATATGGGGAAAGTTTCAAGATCGGATCACTATAACATATAGCTGTCATACAAACTGAACTATCAAATTGAGTTTTTGTATTAAAAACTTTTTTATTTGACCAGATATCAATCAATCTCTAAGAAATTATTAGGTTTGGTTCACTATAGCATATAGCTGCATACAAACTGAAAGATCAAATTCAAGTTTTTATTTACAACACTTTTTTTATTTGAGGTTCCAGCTGCCTCAAGACACTTTCGTCTAAAATTTGTGAAACCAACATATAATTTTCCAAAAATAGTTAATATATATGGCTCATTTAAAATTTGCGCACGTCCATTATGTACACACGCGCGCGCGCAGTGAACTGTTATCGGAAAGTTCAACCAAAAACCACACTTCTAACTGGCAATTTCGTCGTAAACAAATAAATATGTTGCTTAAATTTATGCACATAAAGTTCTTTTGACGCTAACACACTAATCTCAAACGTCATTTACTCACTAGAGACGCAAGTTAGTGCCGTTGGGATTCAGTGTTATTCGCTCTGTGTGTTTGCAAAGGCGATTATAAATAAGCCGTAACGTATACGCACCGTTGCACCACTTAAATCGCCGCAGCCATAATGGCGACAAAGGCATACGGGCGAGTTGGTGTGCGCTGGCGTATACGTAACTAAAATTAACTATACCCGATTATGAGCTAAATTTTTATAAATTTCATGCGCGTGTGACAGTGGCTTAATGCCGACACTTGAGCTACACGCTTAATTACATTAAATGAACAAACTAACATAATGCGGCGCTAAACAAAAGCGATTTTGCTAAATAATTAAGTGTCAATGCATGAAAATGTGTTTATGCATGTGTTAGTGGGCACATTGTTTGGCAACTAATCGGTTAGCTGGGCAGTTGTGTGTCTAATAATAGGCTTTGTAGTATACAAATTACTAAAACTTCAACAAAAGCGTTACTCAGCTGCTTTAAGAGTCACACGCACACATGTGTACCTATGTATGTATATGTATCTCAGTGCATAGATAAGTACTTCAGTTAGTATATGTCATATACATATAAAATAGTTATAATATTTAATGCATTTTCCTCCTCAAACTATGCACTACAGGCGACAAGCGCTTTTGGCAGGCTAGACTGAAGCCTAGCAGCTTGGCGCTCAGGCCGAAACTTAGGTCACGTGTTAAACACAGTCATAAATGTAAATGTCAATCACATGTATTGGCTTATACATACACATACATATACATATATATACATATGTATATATATATGCCGTGCTTCGAATTGCAGACACACTTCGTTTGATTGCAACCAAACACACGACGAGATTGCCGTTAATACGCTCTTAATACAAATTCACCAGCAGAATTCAATTTGCAACATCGTTGTGCTGTCTGTAATCAAGCACACTTTGACTGCCGCACTTACACAGCAACAACAACAACATTGCCATTGCTCTCGGCCACATACAAGCCGAAGGCTAATCTATTGTTTTGCATACTCTTATTGAATTACACTGCTCTGTTAACTTCGGGGCAGCTAAAGTGTCGATTATTTGCCATGACAGCACATTCGTAAGGATGATAATGGCACTCCATTGTTTATTTGTATTATTAGCCATGACATTCTGCTGATTCTGTTGATGAAAGGACATTTTCCAACGTCATCTACATGTGTGTGCGTGTAGACGCTGGTCTATTGCCAGGCGTATTGCCGCTTGAGCGCCTAAGTGGGGCAAGTGAACTTGCACAAATTTTGCAAATGACATTCGTATTTGTGCAGTTATATTACAGAGTACATGTGCAGAGCACTTTGAGGCGGGTGTGTGTGTAGCTGGTAGTCAAAGTTATTCACTGGAAGTGATTGATTAACGCAAAATGCGAGCTGACACTTCATATTAAACCAATTAAATTGAATATGCTTGCTATAACTGCGCGCACGCATGCGTTTGCGTATTCACTGAATATGGTAATTTGGAAAGTAACGCCTGTAATGGCAAGTAAAGCCTGTAATGCAGACTTAAAGCCAAGTATTTGTGTTAGTGTGTGAAACACGTGTCATATAAGTTATTATCTAGATTTGGTTGGCTGATTTATGCTTCCTTCTGCATTTAAAGACAAGAAGCTTGTGCCAAAGTAAACGGCTGTTTGTTGATTTGGCGAGCTAAGCCGTGTTTTTGGTGGGTAAATGAAAAATGTGGGTTCATTGCTCTGCTTTGAAGAAGTTTTCACTCCTCATACCGGTGTGATGCCATATTTTAGAAAAGGTTTCAAATTTTTCCAAAAACTGTTTAGGTCTTTTAAAATTGATACAACTTGTTTTCTTGAAATTAAAAAAAAAAATCGCGGACGAAGAGTTGCCATATTTAAAAAAAAATTCTGATTTTTCCAAAAATTAAGCTTTTAAAATTGATACTAGTTGTTTCCTTGTAATTAAAAAAAAAACAGAAGATGACGGAGAGTTGCCATATTTTTTAAAAAGTTTCTAATGTTTCCAAAAATTGCTTTAGGCTTTTTAAAATTCAAATACTAGTTTTTTTGAAATTAAAACCAAAACAGAAGGTGACAAAAAGTTGACGAAAAGTTGCAATATTTCAAAAATAGTTAGCTTTTAAAAATTGTTGGATCTTTGAAATTGAATTAAATACTTGAAAAAAAACAGAAGGTGACGGAGAGTTGCCATATTTTTAAAAACTTTATGATTTTTCTAAAAACTTCTTGGGCCTTTAAAATTGATACAGTTGCCATATTTTAAAAAAAGTTTCTAATTTTTCCAAAAATTGCTTTAGCTTTTTAAAATTCATACTACTAGGGGCTTGAAATTGAAAAAAAAAACAAAAGATGACGGAGAGTTGCCACATTTTAAAAAAAGTTTCTAATTTTTCCAAAAATTACTTAGGCTTTTTAAAATTCATACTAGTTGTTTCCTTGAAATTGAAAAAATAAACAAAAGTGACGGAGAGTTGAAATTCAAAAATAAAAATAAAAGGTGGCGGAGAGTTGCCATATTTTAAAAAAGTTTCCAATTTTTCAAAAATTGCTTAGGCTTTTTAAAATTGATACTAATTATTTCCTTGAAACTAAAAAAAAAAATAAATAAATAAAAGGTGGCGGAGAGTTGCCATATTTTAAAAAAATATCATCTCTTCATTCGATGAAAATTTCTTTCCAGCGAGAATTTTTTCAGATCTGAGAACAGCAAATAGTCGCTGGGACCCAGAGTTGGAAAATACGGTAGACGCGGAAGCAAGTCGAAGTCCAATTCAGGGATTTTTGCTATCCTTCTCACAGACGATTTGTTAGGGTCTCATGATCAATTATATAGGAGCCTTAGGTACCGAAACGGGCCAGCGTCCCAAGCTGTCGAAGTGAGATCGCTGTAAGGATCGACCTCTTAACCTAACCTAACCTCGTTTGTATGGCATGTAGCGCCGTTTTGTTAGAACCAAAGGTCGTCCACATCAATGTCCTCCAACTCAGGCACGAAAAGGTCATTAACCATGGCTCTGTTGCGTTTTCCATTGACTGGCATTTAAACAATGCCATGTAGACTATCATCACTCTACGTACCTTTTCTACCAAAAGTGAGCTTCACCGCTGAATACTATTTTCTTTTGAATATTTAGATTGATCCCCATTTCGTTTTATACCAAATCCTTAACAAAGTTTATCCAATATTGAATATATGTTTATGTTTAGTTGTCTCAATCTCACGATACGTCACATAACGATTTTTGTCCATTTTTTGGCCGATATGAATATTTTAAGTTACTGTAAACAGCACAAATAGCGGCTGACTTAATCCACGTCGAAAGTTTTAAAAATAAATTGTGCGAAAATTTATTTCATTTAATTTAACTTTTGGCCGATGCGAATATTTTAAGTTACTGTAAACAGCAAAAATAGCGGGCGGATTTAATCCACGTCGAAAGTTATAAAATATAATCGCGCGAAAATGTACGCGGTTCAATTAAATTTTTGGCAGTGATGAATATTTTAAGTTACTGTAAGCAACTTGTGTTGATAAAAGGTTTTTAGTATGAATAATATCTCAAATATCAAATTATAAAGTTGTCAATTGATAGTTTACAATACTGGGATTCCCAAGTACAGTAATATACAAGGTAACCCTCGTACGTGCTCTTTAACTAAATTTGCACGAAGACTCATTTCTGTCGTTTGACACTCATTAAAATGCTCAAGCTGTCAATTAGCTGTCACACAGTGCTCAATGTACATACATATGTGTTAGAGTGTTTGGCACATACATACATATATACAGATTTCTATAAATATATGTACAAATTTATATAATATATATATATATACAAAGTTCAAGCATGTACGTACATATGCCTAAGTAATCAAACATACTTTAACACACAACCGCGCTCTCGTTTTTATCAGCACTCGATAGTCAACAATTCAAATTAGAGTGCCTGTTGTTGTCCACTTCCAATCGGCATTCGAACCTCGGCAATGCTCGGCGACAGCGCCGCTCTGCCCAACGCCGTCACACGATTTTATTTTTAAATTGATTTCCATAATTTAACGCCCGTCATGTCCCCCACCAGCCCGCCGCTGCTGCCTGCGGCGGCATCTGTTAATTTAATAACCAAGGCAAGTAAGTAAATTTAATTAGCGTAGCGCTAAGTGATCACACGGTTTTAACTAGTTAGCATAATTGTACTAAACATTTTGTTACACATTTTCGAGTTCGCGTTCGAATTCGAATTCGTTCATACGCTTAATGCCAGCGGACACGGTTTGTCTTGACTTGGCGATTTTTGCAAAACCCTCACCCACCGCCCACCGGCGCTTAACGCCCACATTTTGTCAGCTGTGTGTGTGTGCGGGCGCTGAAAATCGACAATCAAATGTACAGCCGTGTGCTGTGCTTGAAACGCTTTTTGTAGCATAAATTGTGTGGGTAAGCAGTAACAACAAAAATAATTTGCAAATTTTATAGCAATTTATGGCAAAAGCAAATTCTTGCAATATCTGTGTTTCGCTGCTTTTATTTACATTTTTATAGCAACTATTTTCGTTTTTGTTTTTTTTTTTTTGTTTTTTTGCTTAGACAAATTCATAATAATTTTCTGGTCACGTTTCGGATTTACGTTGCTAAAGTCTCGAATTTCAGCAATAAAAATTAGCTTGAAATATTCAAAGACCGGAGCTCGTTGAATTATATAATATGGGTATATACCGTTTGCAGTTGTACGGCGTATTCCGCGGCAGTTGTTGGAATTTGAAAACGTCTGTATTCGGTTGTTGCAAAAAGCTTTATAAAATTTGCTCTTATTCCAACCAATATGTGCACTATTTTAGCTTTATATAAACAATCATGTCTTATGGTAGAGAACTATTTTTGTATGTGTTCTAAAGCTTAAAGCAGTATATTTCCTTACTTTGTATATAAACGAAAAAAATATAATATTACAGGACTTTCAAGGATATTAGTTTGCTACAAGTCTATGCCTAAACTTTTGACAATAGTACTAAAGTGTGATCCGTTTCTAGGCTCACTACTTTTTTAAAGAAAAAACACAGAAACTTCAAGTTTAATGGGGAATGTTTACTATCATTCGAAGTAAAAATATTATAAGCATTTATTTCTTGAAGATTATCTCTATGAAATGTTGGCAGCGACTACATGTCAGATGGTCCATCCGTTGAGTCCTATTTTCGATGACTCATTCGAGCATTTGGACTGATACTGACAAATGACAACGCGTGGTGTTTTGCTCCAAGGCCTGAATCGAAGCAGGATTGTCCGCATAGACTTTAGACTTTACCTATCCCCACAGGAAAAAATCTAAAAGTTCTAAATCGTCTTGTTGAAGCAAATGTCGTCGAGATCACGAGCTTTAATTTCAGACATCAAATAGTCAGATATCAAGTAGTCAGCGCGATATCGGTCGTCTTCACTGGCATCATTTTTGAAAAAATATGAACCGATGATTCTATTGGCTCACAAACCTCACCAAACCGTTTGTTTTATGGATGAAATGACAGCTCTTGAATCTCTTCAGGATACTTTTCGTGTCAAATGCGGTAATATTGCTTGTTTACATACTCATTGAGTCATAAATGAGCCTCATCGTTGAAGAGCACGTAGAGCGAAGCGATGTCGCTTAGAAAGGTCGAGCGGATCCAGTTCTTGCACAAGGTGTATTTTGTACGCTTTCAATTTAAGGGGGTATTCTACTCTAGAAATTAAATTTTGGGCAGTTTTTTGAATTCTATTAAAAAAAAACCAAAAATATTTTTACTATCCATTTTTTTATGGTGTTTTGATTGATATCTTAAGAATACAGAAAAAAAAATTTACAAAAAAATATTAAAAATTAAAATAATTAGAGGGGGAGGGGGAGAGACAAAAAAAAAAATGGCGCATCCTGGTGACATTGATCCTGACTCTACTGGTGGTCTGAAAAAAAAATCAAAAGATATTCTTAATCAGTAAGGATGCTGTTATAGTCTCTAAATCAGGGAATACGGAAAAAAATGGCGACTGCCTGAAAATAAAAATCATTTTTTACGCTTTTTTTTGAAATTCCTGAATTTTTTTAAAATATTAAAAACAAAAATTTTGACACAATGCTGGTAGGAACGATAAAAGATTATATAAAGACGGTTCACATAAAATTTCAAGTAAATCGGTTGTATAGAACTTGAGATAATGACGGTACCGTGTGGAAAAAAGTAGTTTCGAGAAAAACGCGTTTAAAAAAGTGAGTCTACCTACCTACCGGGCTAGGTACTGAGTCACTAAAGTAACTGTAGCTCTTAAAATAATTTTAATTTTTAAAAATCCTTTGGAGGATATGTTCTTAAGGGTCTAAACTTTAAATATATGAAAAAAATCGAATTTTTTCAAAATTCTAGAGTAGAATACCCCCTTAAGATCTCGACATAAAATGCGCCAAGTCGTTCCATAGTCAGTCTGAGTTACTGCGAACGTCGCCGAATCGACTCTCGACGGTCTTCGCGTACATTCTTAGCTAAAGCTGCTATATCTTCTTCACTGCGTACTGCTCGAGGGTCTATTCGATCGAATCTTATCCAATAATGAATACTGGGTCTCAAGATGGATGATGGTGTTGCGAATAGTACGTTCAAGATACATATATTGATACGACTTACGCATAATCTGTCAAAAAACGGCTTGGATCTCCCATTACATTCTTTCATAGCAGTTTAGCGAACTTGGTCCATAGAAAATATTTTAAAGAATAAGCAGGCCAGCTTGTAGAAACCGGAGCCGATATAAGAACTTGTTTACTATCGCAGGTCAAAGCAAGTAATGATGTTCTTTCACAGGTAACGGTATAGAACACCGCGACAGAGATCACGAAGATCACACTTGGACAACTGAAACACCACTGCCTTCCTAAATATGTATTAACAGCCTCTCCTGTATCCACGAAATACTTTGATTCTGTCGCAACTTCGTCAATTCTTGGCCTTTATGGCTCTTCTGGTTTACTCTGAGTCTTATTTTGATATTTTAGCAGCCTTGGACAATAATTTCTGCCAAATCTGTCTGGATATTTCGTCAAATAAAAAAGTTTTTACACAAAATCTTAATTTTGATCCATCAATTTGTATGGCGGATATGTTTGTCATACAAGAACTTAATTCTGAAAGTTCAGTTTTTGTTGTTTTGTTACGCGCTATATGCTATAGTGCGCCAATATGGACGGTTCCAACAAAAAATCAGATTTTTTGGGAGAAAACCACGTGTGCAATATTTTAGATTGATATCTCCAAAACTGAGGGACTAGTTCGCATTAATACAGACAGACGGACAGAAAGAGTCATATGGCTAAGTTCACTCATCTCGTCAAGCTGATCATATACAAATACATATGTCTGTATTTT
>JBAWJQ010000619.1:0-74105 GCA_037783105.1 Bactrocera zonata | reverse complement strand
TATGCCACAGTCTCGTAGATTCTCTGAAGAAGCGATGTGTTGCTGTTATCAAAAATCATGGCCATACTACCATGTACTAAGATTTCTTATAGACGAAACTTGCAAAAATCCTTCAGTATTTAAAAAAAAAAAAATTAGTACTTTACTACTATTTTACTGCTCCCCAAAATTTACAATAATACATCTTTGTAAATAAACATATCTTGTACATATTCAAATCTAAATATTTTTAGTGGTAAACATAGCCTGGAAAATATGATCCACTTTTGCATTTCAATGGATGTTAAAATTGTTTGGCATTTTACATAATTCACAGACATGTAAAGCTCTAACACCCACTACTATTTCACTGCTCGCAGCTGTAAGTCTTTATTTTGGGTTGATTGTTCATACATACATTATGTTAGACCGCCGAGAGATTTGGTGATCTATAAAGCGTGCTTTTACAAAACTATTACTAAATAGGCTTAAAGGTGCCATAAATTGGGTAGTCGAAAAAGTCTTTTCGTATTTCTATTCAATGTAAATCGAAATTTCCAGAACGGAAGCGAGCGTACCATTGTTGTGCTATACGAACTGATACAGCATCGTCTCCGTAAACTTTACAAATTTCATTGGTTGCTTGCGTTGCAATTTTTATACAAAAATTTCAAAATGTAGCGAACTCTTTATTATTTTCACATCACTGTAACTTTCTTTCAACTTCCCTGAATTTGTTTATTTTTTTTCTTGAATGAAGCTTAAATATCACCTTTTCAACACCATTAGGCACATGACACAATGTGATTGGTAGCACTGGAGATATACGACTGAAACGACATCTATTAACATAATACGAAAATACTTTTTCGACCACCATACCAGACACGCTTATTTAGATTTAATACGAGGTTTTCCAATAAAAGTGAATCATAAAATTGCACGTTCAATATTAACTTCTTAAGCTTGAAGAGAGTCTAGTTTATTGCTAAACGCCAATGACTTCAAAAACCCCACAAGAAGCGTTATATCACAACTTCTTGTGTCACAATTTCGTGAAATATTGCGGCCATAAAAAGTTGGTTCTCATCGATCCGTGCTGCTTTCCATTGTCACCAGCATCACTTCGAAGAATAACGGACCGATGATTCCAGCAGACTAAAAATCACACAAAACTGTCATTTTAGGTGAATTAATTTGTAGAGAGTGTTAAATAATTTGTAGAGTAGATTTCTTTTGGTTTTGTTTATTCACCGCACCACTCAGATTAAAGTGAGTCTCATCGGAGAAGATGTTTTTCTTAAAAAATCGTCATCGTTTTCAAGTTGTTCCAAGACAAAATTAGCAAATTTCCGACCTTTACGGTGGACCAATGGCTTCAATTCCTGAGTGATAACAATTTTATACGGATTGAAGCCCGAATCCTTTTTCATGATCCGCCATGTTGTGGTTTGAGATAACCCCAACCTCGGCATTTCTGCGTTATCTTATTTTTGCAATTCTTCTGATACCAATCGTTCGATTGTTATATCCATACAAGTCTTTTTTGTCTTTTTTGTACTTCACTACCGCATTGTTGAGTTTAAACCATGTTCTCACGCTCAGTCCTAGATTATCTTACACATTATTTAGGTTGATTAGAGTTTCAGATGGTATAATTGATTTTGAAAAATTTTGGATCTGGTTCAGTGACTTAACAGTTCCAAGTAAATACATACATATGTTTCGGATAAGTTAAAAATATGACCTTAAGCTGATTAAATGGATTTGGTTCCAGCAAATCACTGCAAATAATTTGGCGAGTAGTGAGATTAATTAATTTTTTTTTTATATTTAGCTCAAAGAGATATTTTTCATGGCAGAGTTCGCCAACATTTTTTTATAATTTTTCAACTACCTGAAGATTTATCTCGTAGATCTAGTAGTAATAAATAAGCAATCTCGGGAGTTTTGCTTTCCATTTGTTAATATCTTGTATGCCCGTCTGGCTGTATATACTAAAACTAGTTCCCTCGTTTTTGACATTCTTACATGTATTCTTTTCCCTCCAAGAAGCTGCCGGATTTGTCGAAACCGACGATATCATAACACATAGTACTATACAATTAAGTTGTTTTGGCGAAAATGGTATAATCTCCAAACAAATAATTCAGGTCGGGTTACTTCAACATATCGCTGCCATAAAAACTGAGCGACATACATCAAAATAAAAAAATTCTTATATCCTTTTAAACTATAAAACATGCAAATGTGAAGTTGAGTTGTATCTAAAATTCATATCCTTAATCTCGCTGTGTTTCTCCGACCAAATCCCGTAAGCATTTATTATTAAAATCTCTTCATGCCCATTGCACAATCGAACAGTTTATTGAATTGTAAATAAGTTTTCGAAAGCATTTCATTCATATATTATTGCATTGCGCTATTATTCCTGGCTTATATGGTATGTTATTTCTTTCATTGAACAATTGAATTCTCGGTTTTTCCTTCATATGATCTTATTTACTTTATACTCGAGCGTTTGCTTTGTTGCACAATACGCTAGCATATACATACAAATGTACAATATGATGAATCAACGTATAACTTTTTGTTGCGTGTGTGTATGGTATACTTAAGGAGTTGCCTCATGAGTGCACGTGTGCTCAGCTAGTGAATTATTTCAATTCACTTAGTATATAATCAAAGACTGGCTTTTAAATGTTTCAGTTCGACAAATGCAAATATGCCGTTACCTACGTTACCTCGATGCATTTACCCGAACATACATAGAGTTTGTTTATATTTCTCGTATTTGCATGCACTTTGCATTTTAAGTGCACCACAAATACATGTGACTGCAAAATTATACATATATATGTAGAATTATGTGTGTGTTTATATAAAAATACAAATTTACTTGCAAGTGCATTTTCAATCGTTATTGTTGTTGCTGTAGTCGCATTTCGTCAATCAATTCGTAGCTAGTGCATTGCTTCTTACACATAAACACACATATCAACTTCTCTCTTGCTTTCTACAGCCTTCTCCTCCTTACCTCACGTGCTGCGGTGTGAAAATGTCATGTTTTAGGCTCGAATAAATATCTACAAAGTATATTGCACAATGCGCTCTTGCACGTAACTGCACTGTCAAGCCACGTGCTGTGTTTCAACACATTCACGCACACACATACATATGCCAACACATTTGTTTAGAGTATATCTCCATTTGTAGTAGAATTTATCTCTTTTAATTTCTGCAGCATTTGCAAATAACCGAATTTCAGCAATGGAACGGTACTATCTTAGCTAAGGAATCGGCATAACGGTAAAGTTGCACTGTCAGTTACGTAAGGAAAAATGTTATATACATATATATATATATATATATGTTTGCGTGCCTGAAAGTAGGCTTTATTTGCTTTTAAGTCATTGCATACGAAATATCTCCGCAAATATTTATGTGCAAAGCCTTTCGGATTGCACGAAATTATCCAGTATATTGGGAATAAGAGTAATATATTTTATTTAAAATTTCTATTCAAACTCACATGACTTTGTGAACGTAAGGCCGATTGTATTTGTACACGTATAGTATTCTAAATAAAAAGCAAATTTTGCGGCCTGCTGAAGTGATACTATATTAGGTACATATGTGTAATATATTAGGGTGATTCACAAAAGATATTGCTATTATTCTCTATATAAAATCATTAAGTTTGAAAAGTACCCACCAACCCCCGGTTTATTCAGCTATGCCCGAAAGTTATTGTAGAGAATTTTACTGCAAGGCTCCAATGGCGCTCGGTATAAGATATTCTGATAGTGAGTCAAACCACCCAAAAGCATCAGAAATCAAAATGTAATACCAATGCATAAGGTAGTGTGATAGGTTCCATGTAGACCCTTGAATATTTTTACTTATAAGGACGCCACTGGCTTCTTTCACTCTGACCTCCACATTGAGCTTGCACATCAATCAAATTACTCCAAAGCCTTTGTAAACTCTACCATTAGCGTTTAAAGCGCTACCTATTACGCTACTAATGGGAGCTTGCCCCTCACTAGTGTAACTAACATAGGCTATGATTTTGGTGCTCTTCCTTCAAATTTTTCCAAACTGTACGCATTTTAATTCACCTGAACCGAGACGCTGCAGAATATTCCTATAAATGACATTAAAAACTCTATTCATACGGTGGTTGATCATTTCAAGCATTGTACACGAGTATGTAAAAAATATCTTTCGAAAATAATATAATATGCATTTTATTCTATATCCATAAAGTTCGGTTATTTCTAATACACAATTTATAATACAATGTATGTTTTATATATTATTATTTTTATTTTTTACAAGGAACTTGATCCACCCTAATGTGAATATACTCCAATTAAAAAAAATATATATGAATTTCCAAATACTGTTAGAGAAACCGAAACTGATCATTTGTTGTACTGAGGATATTTTTAATGAAGACATATTTATAGTAAAATACTTCATAAAGTTGTGCTCTCCAACGCATGTTTTGTATAATTGAAAATTGATTTCTTATCTTTTATACAAATACAGATGAAAATATGTATCATGAATATTTATTAAAGTACTGTAAAACATTTTTGAATCGTAAGTCTTCTTCTTTATTGACGTAGGAACCGCTTACGCGATTATAGCCGAGTTAACAACAGAGCGCCAGTCGTTTCTTCTTTTCGCTACGTGGCGCGAATTGGATATTACCAAGCGAAACCAGGTCCTTGTCCACTTGGTCCTTCCAAAGGAGTGCAGGTCTTCTTCTTTCTCTGCTTCCCCCGGCGGGTACTGCGTCGAACACTTTCGGAGCTGGAGTGTTTTTGTCCATTCGGAAAACAGGACGTAGCCAACGTAGCCCCTGTCTCCTAATTCGCTGAACTACTATATATCAATGCCGCCGTATAACTCATATAGGTCATCGATATTCGCCGTGTTCAACGCGCAAAGCACCATAAATCATTTGAAGAACTTTTCTCTCTAAAACTCGCAACGTCGACTCATAAGTTGTTGTCATCGTCCTCTGTCCCATATAGCAGGACAGTAATTACGAGCGACTTAGAGGGTTTGGTTCTTGTTCGTCAAGGGAGGACTTTACTTCTCAATTACATACTCACACCGAAATAGCACCTGTTGGAAAGAGTTATCCTGCGTTGGATTTTCAGATTGATGGTGTTTATGCTAGTTCCTAAATATACGAAACTATCTACAACTTCAAAGTTATGACTGTCAAGGAGATCTTTCGTCTTGCCCTCGTATTAGCCGTATTAGTTTTGCGGGGTTACCAAATTCAGACATCGCGGCATAAAGGCAGCTCCTTTTTGCTGTGGAAAGCAGCTTTGAAATCGACGAAGGAGGTGGTGTGTGTCGATTTGCTTTCAAATTTTCTAAAATTTGGCGCATGGTAAATATCTGGTCGGTTGTTGATTTGCCAGGTCTAAAGTCACAGTGGGCTTTAATATTTCCTACAATAAGCTCGATAGAACGCGATGATGAGGAGGCTTATCCCACGGTAGTTGGCGAACACTTAAACTTCAATTTTTGGGCATGCTTTCGTCCGACGTAGCTGATGCGTGCTCCTTATCAGTTCTTCGCCGCCGTGTTTGAATAGCTCAGCCGGCAATCCATGGGTCCCGCCGCTTTGTTGTTTTTCATTCGGGTAATTGCTATTCGAACTTCTTCATGGACACGTCTGTTCCATCGTCAGGGGAATCGGGTTCGCCTTGGAGCGTACGCACATCTGAAACACTGGAGACATGTCTTCACAACTTGATCGATCTGGTTGGTAGTTTTCCGATCCGGAGACAGCCAGGTGGCTTGATGATTTTTCTTATGCTGGAATCTAGTACTACATATAATAATATTTCGGGCCCCGGCGAAATCGATCAGCCTCGATTCATTTGGGGATGTTTCGTCGTGGAGGCTGAATTTACTGAATGTAGAGCCAAAGATACCTTCTTTTCCCACCCTGGACTTAAAGTCGCCTAGCGCAAAAATCATAGGAGGCATATTTGGTCACATCGTCCTTCTCTTCCGTCGGGGCGTGGAAGCAAATCAGCGATATGTTGAAGAACCTCGCTTTGATGCGAATTGTGGCTAGACGTTCATCCACCGGAGTGAGTAATAGGACTCGGTGACGGAGTTTCTCTTCCACCAGGATTCCCATACCAAACATTCCAGGTGCATGCCTTCAAATCATAATCCTTGTTTCGTTTGCTGTGGTCATCATCAAAAGAGGGTCCCTCATCCGAGGCAGTTGGTATCTTTTCATTGGTGGCAATTTTTTATGTCTCAGGTCCCAAACCCAGCGCACAACCCTGTGTAGGAGATATTTCGCCTTCTCACTTTAGCTCGCCTTCAAACGGATAATCTTAGGCTACCCAGAGGATACTTGGTCAAAAACCGAAAGTCGTGAGCTACTTGAGCAATATTTAAAAGGATCGTTTCTGGCCACTCCCAAGTGAATGGCGATCACAGAACCTTCCTCACTTTGCGTATGTACTTACGATAGAAGATTAAAGCGAAACAATTGCCAAAATATTAATAATTCAGAAACTAAGAATTACGGATATTTATGTGCTAAGGAACATAAAATAAAAAAATATACCTATTGGGTAAAAAAATAACGAAATCCTTTCTTATCTAAGGGCCTTTCATTCTCAAATACTTAGCCAAAGAATGCATTCACAAAATAACTCGAGCTTTTGTTTCTTCAAATAATAGGCTGTAATCAAACCAAAATCTGTTAGATTAAGATTTTAAATATATATAAACTTTCGAAAATCGACCATTATTAAATTATAACAAAGTGTTTTGATATGGATCAGTAGCAGATATCGGAATGTCATGCAAAGGGTTTAGCTGTAAACTTATGGGGTTACTAAATTTTTTATGAGTTCGTAACAAAAGTGAATGAAAATTCCTAAAACGTAATACTCATTAACAACCTTTAAGCGCTACTAAGGAAAGTAATTTATAATTACTACAATCCCAATATTACAAGATAATTTCTTCGAATTAGGTTGACTGCAGCTGTAGCCGTTTGGCTTATTTTCTCACTATACTTCTTTCATTATCTCCAACTGTAATTAAAGTAAAACGGGGTGGTACCGGAAACCAATCTTGGCATTTCTAGTAAATATATTGTGTAGTCGGAAAAGTCTTTTCGTATTTCTTGTAAAACTTCAACTTATTTTTTTTTTTTACAATGATTTTTAATGAACCAAATATGTACCAATTGGTCGACCACTTGTCATTTTCCGTTATAGACTTTATTCCATCAGTGTAAAACTTTTCTGGTTTCTCGGCAAAAAACTGCGACAAGTAATTTTCATAGGTTGTTGATCAGTTCTGGCCGTTTTTTTGTTTTTTTTTTTTTTTTTGAGTGCTTGCTTTAATCTCATCAGTTATTGGTAGTAAAATGTAAAGTCAATCTGTCAACCAGGCTGGATCAGCTCATAGTAGATGATTCCTTTCCAATCCAGCCAAACATTCGAGGCGCTAGTCCGGGCTTTGCGACCTTTTGTTGAGCTTCACCACGCTTGAATCAGGATCTTTTTCTTATTTATTATCGTATTTACTTCACTTTTCGTCTCCTGTTACCATTCGCTTCAGAAATGGATAGATTTAATTTCGTATCAGCAAAGAATCGCAGATGTTAATTGGGTCTATGTATTAAATTTTTCACAGAAAATTTATGTGGTACCCAAACATCAAGTTTCTTTTTGTAGCCAGCCTTTTGTAAATAGTTCCAAAGCGTTTGATGATGAATGTGAAGTTCCTTAGTGATGTCATGCCTGCTTATGTGACTGGTCAATCTTTTCCATAATTTCGTCGACTTTTTCAACGATAGGTCAACCAGAGCGAGGTGCATCTTCCACATCGAAATTTACAGAACGAAAACGAGCGAACCATTGTTGTGCTACACAAACTTATACAGCATGATCTCCGTAAACTTCACAAATTTCATTGGTAGTTTCGTGGCGTTCTTCCTTTTTTTACAAATACTTTAAAATATAGCGAATTTCTTCAATACTTTCATTAATTTTTGAACAGCTGTAACTTTTTTTCAACTTCCCCGATTTTTAGTTTGGTTAAATAAAGCTAAAAATCTCACCTTTCTAACGCTATATGGACACAATGTGATTGGTGGCACTGGAGATATACGAATAATACGAAAAGACTTTTTCGACTACCTAATAGTCTAATTTTTTCTCCACAACTTTTTGCAAGAGTTAGATTGTTTTCAAAGACGTACTTTTGTTCACGACAATGTTATACAGTTTAAAATTCTTTAAAATTTTAGAGCATGTATTCTTGCTGGGCGCAATCTATTTTATTTAAAACTTTAGCCGGAATTTGAACGCTCAATTGGCCATGCTTCCATTACGTAGAAGTGTACATTTTTGTCGAATCCACCTCGATTCGTGAACAAATGGTAAAAAAAGACGAGAGCTAATAATAATAATTTAATTTACAAATAGTGGAGATTTTGACGTACCTCCTTATGTGGTTTAGAGTGAAACTGTAAGAGTTCCTGTCATTTCTTAATACTATGATTACCAATTGGGACAATATGATTTCTAAGTGTCTTTTCGACCATTTGTACCATGTCATGATCTGTAATTTTTTTCATTGTATTCAGTAATGTTTGCAATTTCATCATGCATGCAAGAACAACGTTTACAAATTATTCAATTTTATTTTCAAAATAATAGTTCTCCAATTGCACCGTTTCGTCCTCTTTTGCCTCTTTAAGGTCTTAATAATCTTCCACATGTGCTCGCTATTCGTCGAATTGTTGTTTTTATACCCTGAACAGGGTATATTAATTTTGTCACGATGTTTGTAACACCCAGAAGGAAGCGTCGGAGACCCTATAAATTACATATATAAATGATCAGTATGTTGAGCTGCAAACATTGCACAGCTGAATGTAGCGAAGAATAGGAAATTCTTTGAAAGTTTGCCAAACACTATCGCTCTAAGGGCATCTTAATTGAAATATAATAAATTAGACCTCTGCATTCAGAAGCACATAGTTATCGTACGGCGTACAATAAGACTGTAAACATAAGCCGCATTATGGCTGCCAAATCCGCTTAATTTCTCAACCTTCACACAAATCCAAATAATTATTGTTTCAATAAATCGTGCAGAAATAGATAACAAGACACTATCTGATAAGTGACTCCGTATTTGTTTCGAGAGAAGAAGCTGCACGTATTCCTTGTGGGATAGCTAATACAATTGAACGAGAAGTTGATAGTTTCGCATTAATTATGGGTTCGAAACTCTTTAAACCATAATTAATTTGTAGAGAAAAAACATTTCTATCTTAAAAGTATGAAGGTTTGCAACACGCAGCACACTAATCTTCGATTGAACTTTAAAGCTAACTGTCTAGCTGAAGAACTATTCTCTTCAATTCACCTTTCAAAACTCAACATTCTCTCCCTCACCCAACTGGCAACTGTGTTAATAGGTTTCTGTGTGAAAAGCGGTACTTTTTGTGCCCAAGCACTTCAGCAACAGATTGCTTCAGCGAATTGCGAATGAATAATGCGAATAATTTCCGTCAAGAGTCACAATACGAGCGCAATTGCAATTTTAAGCGACGTCAAGCAGAGCCAACGCGAAAGGAAGAAACTAAATGTCGCGAGGCGATCACGCGCAGACAAAGACAATGCAAATGCACATGCAAATCTCCTTGCGAATTTATACTCGGATGAGTGTAAGTCTGTCTCGAAAAGCATATGCAGCAGCTTTATGGCGAGACAAGAGAGTTATGAAGAGCAACGAATGTTTTATGCTGCTAATTTTAATACAAAAGCTGGAAATACGCACGCATACAATGGATTTTGTGACAAGGCGGAGATAATAAAACCCTTCCGTTAACACAAACAGTGACACATAACATATACTCGTATACATCACACATGCTAAGGGCACAATAAAACTGACAATGTAATGAAGTGGTAGGCGGGGGATACAAATTTGCGTAAAAAATCTTGCAACTAAAAGAGGAATCTACATTTGCAAGTCTGTAAAATCTTTCAACGAAAAGCTCAAACTTCACAAGCAGACAAGCGTTGATATGCACATAGATGTGTGAGTGTCTATTATACATAATAATGACAAAAGATGAAGTTCGCATTGGTGCCAACAATAATATGCACTTGAGTTTGTTATCGTTGCAACAATGAAAGCAACAGGATCAAAAATATTAAGATCTGCAGTTTTCTATATTATCAGAAGCAACTTTGAATAATTCTATGAGTGTAACAGAGAAAAACTTGCCTTTCCCGAGTTATGCGATATTTTCAGTTAACGGCAATACCATCAAAATAATACCGGAAATTATTAACCATCTTCTTTAGCATGTTTCTGAAAGTGGTAAGTATCCTATATACCATATATTACCAAAGAGCCCATATTAAGTTAACATAGTCGGGAAAGGACTACCAGAACTATATATTATGTGTACAAGAGATACGTCAGATTAAATGTGACCTTCTTTGACATACTTGTATCACATTATTGCGAAACATTTTCCAAAATTTCCTCATAAAACTCTTATGGAAGATTCACTATCACAGGAAGTTAGTGGTTTTATCCTTTCATATTTTTTATTCAACTGTCTTCGTAGTATTACAAGCTGACTGCTATTAATATTTTTCGTTGAACTCTTTATCACAATTCATAAAGACCAATTAGACTATTAGACCTATAGGCAATTTTTGGATGCATATAATCGTCCAGGCAGAGAGTCATTTTCCAAATACTAAACGGGGCAGAATTTACCTAAAAGACCCATCCACTTATTTCCTTTTTCCTTGCTTACTAATAAGCTATATAACCGATCTTTCAACGGTTACAACCGTGTGTCGTTTTCCTTTCGTGCTGTTTCGCTCTATTTTTCCAGTGTACTATTTTACGCTAATCAACTACCTTCATCACCTCAGTACCCAGTAAATACTTGGTGTTTAGAAGAAAAAGAAAGAAATAATAAATAATGGAGCATAATTAAAACAACGAGAATTTACCAGAAGTATGAAAGAAGAAGACGAGTCCAAGAAGAAGACAGTATCGCTGAGGGCGTCCACTTACTTGCTCAAAGGTTCGACCTTGTATATGTTTTGTGCTTCCATTATTTTCTAATTTACTCTCCTAAACATAGAGCGAGTAATTCAATGGCATCATTGATTTGGAGAATTAGAAACCTACTAAAATGTACCCATGAGTTCAGCCATTATACATTATAGACTTCAACGTAAATGGTATACAATCAACAGTTGAAGTTACTAAGCTGTTCTGAGTTATGCACATCTATGTATTTGCAGTATATTCGGGGAGTGTTAAATGAGATGCAGTCATCTTACATACGAAAATACCAGTCTCATGCAATGAAACAAATACGTAATCGCAGATGCAACAAATCAGTTGCAACAACACTAACAACCCACTCTGAGTGCATGGACCAACAATCAACGTATGTATAATGCTGCTAACTGTAAAAGTAATACAACAATGGGAAAAGCAACGGTATAACAACGACAATGACAACAATGGTAATGACAACAATTGTAAAGTAGTGGCGACATTTGCCGACAAATGCGTTGCAACAATTTGCTTGTGCAAACTAACATATGTAAATGCAAACGAACAATCGCCTGGCAAAGCAGAGATATTACCTTATTTTTCTTGCATTAAATCTACTATTTTATGTTGAATGTTGTTGGTGTTGCACTTGCAACTACTTTAGCTGGCACACATGCTGTATACAATTACAATTTGTTTTCTTTACCATTTTTTGGCATTGTTGTTGCTGTGACTATATACTTGCAATCATTTGATGCTTAAAATCATGTTGCATAAGTCATAAAGGAAGCGCGTTAATACTGCTTTTCGTAGTTGAAATATTATAAATTCTAAAAGCTTAACTCGGTAGCAAGCTTTTACTACGGGGTATGATTGGAACCTTTCTGAAGCACTTTGGAAATATATAATTGAGACTCTGATGTCTTTGCCACCTAGCTTGTGTAATTTGTAATCAATCGTCGTTCGAAAAATAATAAGCTTTTAAAAGTCTTTCGGGAATTAGACCCAAAGTCTTTTATACTATATATAAAAAAATTACTGTTTTACAGGAAAGAGTGGTCTACTAATCTGTTATGCAAAGAACATAACTAGCGACGTCAATAACGGAAAGTATGTAACGAAATTTGATGCTGTATTAACTATTCTCATACTCATAAGCCATATGCTAGGTATTATTCGAAGATTCTTAAGTAAGAGCACAAAGGACAGGACCGAATAGAGAAAATCGGGGAAAGTGCGGAACTTGCAATATTATAGCCAATATTGATTTTGTCCAAAAGCTATGGCTAAGCAGCAATTTCATCTCTGGATTAAGGACAAAAAGACACAAGTTCCTGGTGGCAAGTAGTACAGATACCAGCGCCTGCATGTGGGTCAGAAGGTCTCACGTCGAAGCAAAGGACTTCAGGCTCATTAGTTAATACTCGTTTCTATTGAAATCGTTGCAGAGACTTATGGGGCTGTATATTATAAGGCGAATCGACACAGTATGCCTATATCAAAGTCAGATCGGACGACGCTGCTTTGTGAGAAGTAGCAAAGCTAGTAAAGGAGTGTATGTCTCCACTAGAAATAGCATCAATCTACTTCAACATTAGGGTGCCTAGTCACCATCCGGAGCAGACACCCGTGCTCCGCTCATATCCGAATGGATCCGTTTGAATCTCCATCGCTGTCTTGTTTTCTGGTCTAGAGTAGAACGCGAGAGGTCTACTGAACTACTCGCCTTGAGTAAACTTAACTTTACTGCAATTGCTGGAGTCCTTACTGAATGCTGTCAAATAGGCATTCAAATGCTTAAAACTTTTCCCGTATCTAGAAGCCAACGGCACTTTTTCCTCTATTTTTCAGTATTTTCAAGCTGAAATATCTCGGTAGTCTTACCTTCGGCGAACCAAACGATATAGCCGAAACTGATATTAGCCGCCTCAACGAGTGCTTCAGCAACCCGAAAGGGTCTTATGGTCCAGTTTTTAGGAGTATGTAGGTAACACAACGGACTGAGATCCTTCTTGCATCAACCTTTTAACCTAGCCTACATAACCTATCTGTGCTCAAGCACATATATGATAACTTAAAGAAAACATAACCGGAAGAAATTTGGGTGCACATCTCAAAATTTTTTCTTTTTTAAATGACGTTGTCATAATCGTGCTTGGCGACTTTAACGCCAGGGTGGGCAAAGAAGGTATCTTTGGCACTACGGTCGGTAAATTCAGCCTCCACGAGGAAACATCCCCAAATGGGTTGAGGCTGATCGACTTCGCCGGGGCCCGAAATAAGGTTATCTGTAGTACTAGATTCCAGCATAAGAAGATACATCAAGCTACCTGGCTGTCTCCGGATCGAAAAACCACTAACCGGATCGATCATGTTGTGATAGACGGAAGACACGTCTCCAGTGTTTTAGATGTGCGCTCCGAGGTCCTAACATCGACTCGGATCACTATATTGTTGCAGCCAAGATTCGCACCCGCCTCTGTGCAGCAAAAAACGCACGCCAACAAACACAAGGAAGGTTCGACGTCGAGAAGCTGCAATCACAACAGACAGCCGAACGTTTTTCTACTCGGCTTGCACTCCTGCTCTCTGAGAGCACTCGTCAACAACTCGGTATAAGGGAACTGTGGGACGGCATTTCGAACTCCTTACGTACAGCTGCAACCGAAACCATTGGTTTTCGGAAAGCGCAAAAGAACAGCTGGTACGACGAGGAGTGCCGTGTCGCAACGGAGAGAAAACAGGCTGCCTACCTCGCAACGTTACGATCGACCACAACACGTGCGGGATGGGATAGATACCGAGAGTTGAAGAGGGAAGCGAGACGCATTTGTAGACAGAAAAAGAAAGAGGCCGAAATGCGTGAGTACGAAGAGCTTGATAAGCTGGCCGACAGGGGTAATGCTCGAAAATTCTACGAAAAGATGCGGCGGCTTACAGAAGGTTTCAAGACCGGAGCATACTCTTGTAGAACCCCTCAAGGTGATCTAGCCACCGATGCCCAGAGCATACTTAAATTATGCATGGAACACTTCTCCAACCTGCTGCATGACAACGCCAGGAGAAAGCGAACCCGATTCTCCAATCGAAGACGATGGAGCAGACGTTCCATTGCCCGACCTGGAAGAAGTTCGAATAGCAATTACCCGCTTGACGAACAACAAAGCGGCGAGGGCCGATGGATTGCCGGCCGAGCTATTCAAACACGGCGGCGAAGAGCTGGTAAGGAGCATGCATCAGCTTCTTTGTAAAGTATGGTCGGACGAAAGCATGACCAACGATTGGAATTTAAGTGTGCTATGCCCAATCCATAAAAAGGGAGACCCCACAATTTGCGCCAACTATTGGGGAACAGCCTCCTCAACATCGCGTATAAGGTTCTATGGAGCGGATTCTGTGAAAGATTAAAGTCCACCGTCAACAAACTGATTGAACCTTATCAGTGTGGCTTTAGACCTGGCAAATCAACAATCGACCAGATATTCACCATTTGCCAAATCTTGGAAAAGACCCGTGAAGGGAGAATCGACACACACCACCTCTTCGTCGATTTCAAAGCTGCTTTCGACAGCATGAAAAGGAGCTGGCTTAATGTCGCGATATCTGAATTTGGTATCCCCGCAAAACTAATACGACTTGTAAACTGACGTTGAGCAACACCAAAAGCTCCGTCAGGATCGGGAAGCCTCTCCGAGCCGTTCGATACCAAACGAGGTTTCAGACAAGGCGACTCCCTATCGTGCGACTTCTTCAATCTGCTGCTGGAGAAAATAGTTCAAGCTGCGGAACTTAATCGAGCAGGTACAAGGTATTGATATCGTCGGCCTCAACACCCTCGCCGTTAGTTCTGCTTTCTCTAGGCTGGACAAGGAAGCAAAAGAAATGGGTCTGGCTGTGAACGAGGGCAAGACGAAATATCTCTTGCCATCAGACAAACAGTCGTCGCACTTACGACTTGGCTCTCACGTCACTGTTGACAGTCATAACTTTGAAGTTGTAGATAATTTTGTCTATTTAGGAACCAGCATTAACACCACCAACAATGTCAACCTGGAAATCCAACGCAAGATTACTCTTGCCAACAGGTGCTACTTCGGACTGAGTAGTCAATTGAAAAAAAAGTCCTCTCTCGACGAACATAAACTAAACTCTATAAGTCGCTCATAATTCCCGTCCTGCTGCATGGTGGCTGCTATGGGGCTTGGACGATGGCAACAACCGATGAGTCGACGTTACGAGTTTTCGAGAGAAAAGTTCTGTAAAAGATGTATGGTCCTTTGCTTATTGGCCACTGCGAATATCGTATTCGATGGAACGATGAGCTGTACGAGATATACGACGACATTGACATAGTTCAGCGAATTAAAAGACAGCGGTTACGCTGGCTAGGTCGTGTTGTCCGAATGGACGAAAACCCTCCAGCTCTGAAAGTATTCAACGCAGTACCCGCGGGGGCAAGCAGAGGAAGAGGAAGACCTCCACTCCGTTGGAAGGACCAGGTGGAGAAGGACCTGGCTTCGCTTGGGATATCCAATTGGCGCCACGTAGCGTAACGAAGAAACGACTGGCGCGCTGTTGTTAACTCGGCTATAATCGCGTAAGCGGTGTCTACGCCATTTAAAAAGAAGAAGAGGGTTGTCTGGCTATAATAAATTTAATTATTTATCGAAGGTTATGAAATTTAGAGTTCTATAGTTATTACACAACCACACCGAAAGCCGTTTAGTTTTCAATTTCTAATCGGAAATCTATTTAGACTAACTACGATGTTCCAGCCATCAACTGATCCATACACCGCTGACTAACAAAGACAAACTTTTCAAAGAACATCAAACCATGCTAATCGTTCGACAAGTCAAAAAAATCGAACAACTAACTAGCATAATTCAAATTGCTTAGTATAACCTAAAATGGATACAATGGAAAGTGGCCATACCTACCACTTGTGCTAAATGACCATATTATGAACAACCTACCATGACTTAACGATCTACGGATGACACAAGCTAATATTGTTCACTCTTAATCACGTCTCGTTATTCTTTTAATATATTTTTCATCGTAAATATTTTTCGAAATTTCGTGTTCATCTTATATTGGTTTACTCGGTCACAAATATGCTCAATAAATCGTATAATCAATTATAAGCTCTATTCCTTTTGTTTCAAGATACTCTGACTTTATTTTTGAGATATGAGATTTTTTGTTGTTGACAATGCCGTGGTTTGGATAGTGTCTGCTGAAAAAGGGACACGACTGTAATTATGTGCATTTTTTCCTCAGTGAAAATTTTAGCGCCAGCCGACTTTAGGCTTGCTTTCACCCACACTCGTTTACGGTCTTATCTAAACACTAAATTTCCATAATAAATAATTTAGTACCAGTAACTTTTCCGTCAGAAAAATACCGCAGAAAAATAAAAGAATTACTCCTAATGTAATCATCAGGCCATGTATTTTTCGAGAAATAATCTTCTTATAAAACGATCTGACTCAAGATCTACTTATATATAGTATGTATTTAAGTACTGCGGTGGAGTAATGCGCGTATAATTGATAAAAGATAGTATATCCATGATTCATTAGCACTGCTGAGTATGGTGTGTATGTACGTACACTGAACAAATTCCTTGGCAAACTTAACATTAGTAAAAAAATAAATTATTTCGATAAGAGTACGTAGGTGAGTAAACAGTTTGCGCACAAACGATAGCATACAGCTGGAGCTCGTGAAATTGCATAAAGAAACGTTACAATTTTGACAAATATTAAATATCTTATTATTGCGAGACAGATATTGATGAAACCTCTGATGAAAAATATTTTTTGCTATTACATTGTGAAATGAGATTTGAATTAAGGTGAGCAGTTAAATATGTATTTGAACCGACATAATTTTTCAATTGTGCGTGGTTTCGGACTTACAAAATCATCAGAATTAGAATCACTACGACGCTTCATCTAAAAGAAGACAATATACAAGAGAAACGGCAGATTCGGCAGTTCTCTATTTAAAATCTAATTTCTGAAGAAATGACGTTGTGCATAATCTTAAGCTTTATTCAGATTAGAATGGATCTTTGTCAACTAATCAAACAGTTTGCTCCTTTAAAAAAAAGCCTTCCGACCAATTAATTTGTGCTTTATTGGGCGCTTCAGGCAAAAATGCAAATGTTCTTGGTTATAAACTACTGACTCAGATTCTTTCGTGTTAAAATATTAAAGAAATAGGGAAACCCGAGATTTGATGTAAATAATTGCTCTATTAACTTCTTGTTCTGCGAAAAGTGTAAAACAGCGATACTAAAATATAAAGAAGATCATGGTTATTAATTACAAAAACTTAACAGTTCATATCCGTACTCTCAATTATAACTCAGCAACTCTCGCCACTCTGTGTGTGTTATTCAAATACATACTTAGGATGTAACATTTTAGGAAATGTATGTATGATAAAGGTGTCAATCATAATATATAAATAAATCAAGAACATACATATGTTTCATTTATTTCTTTAAAATGCGAAATGGATAAGTATATTATAATTAATAAAATTGGAATTTGCGTAACTCCAGTGTTCACAGACAAACAATTGTTCAGTTATAAGTATGTCCCGGTGGGACTTTAAATTTCCAGTGGGAATAGTCACCGTCGCCGAGCTTTAATCGACCAGGGGTGTCGGCAGGTCGCGGATAGCCGGATGGCCTGTAGTATCAGGTTAGTTGCGAAATAAGTTGAAACGAACAAGCAATCCCCGACGAGAAGCGGCGAGAGTGGAGGTTGCGGTATAAAGGCCAGCAAGACCGTTGAAACTCCTGCGACAGTGGGCGAACTGACACCACCCCTTTGAAGTATGTGTCCCCCACAACATGCAAGGGCATGTTGTGTAATTAAAAAAATCCAGGCGCGACGGACCCATAATGGGCGGCTTCCTGGTCAGCGTCTGTTCACCATGTTAGGTGCGGCTGATATTACAACTTGACCGGTACACAGCGCGGCGCACTGGGAGTCCCGGGATATCCTGACAGCGATGTATCCGCTGGTGGGATGTAAAGGGTGATGTGAGCTTGCTCTGCCGAGGTGTTAGCCGCGTGGTGTATCAGTAAACAGCCACTTCGGTCCCTGGTCAGGGAGTGTGCATTGGGCGCAGGAGTAGTAGCCTGCGTTGCCCCGGGCGAGCGCCGGTCCGTCCGTGTTTTCCGGGACTGGTAAAGCGAAGGACAGGCCTCAGGGAACTGGGGTAGGAGCATGGTCTCCGAGGGTACACCCGTTCCTGTTTATTTCGGCCCGCCCCCTACACACGATGCGCTGTAAGAACTTAACATATGGAGAATTATCTGAGAAAAGAAACCCAAAGCAATAGTAGCAGTTTACATGACTGCTTGTCGAGCAACGGCACTCAAAGCTCTGGCAATAGAATCGCAGAATCGTCCAGGAGAACGCCGACCTTTAGTGGTCCTTGCGTTGAAGCTGACCCCTTTAGACGCGCACCAAGATTGATGCGATCACCGAAACAGGGGCTCACGATGGAAAGGCCAGAAAGAGCGAGATCGTCACCACTAGCGCTACAAGACAGCACGCCGCGAGAGGAACTTACGCAACCAAAAGGAGATATTATGTCTGAGCTGGAAATATGATCAATAGGCTAACTGAGGCAATGAAGCCGCCTCAACGATCGATCAACAATCAGATACGTGATCTGCTGACTTCTGCGACGAAGCTCCACGAACACACCCAAAGCGAGTATAATAACAACATCAAAGCAGCCAAACGAAATGTCTATTTAAGACACGCAGGGGTGGATTCAACACCGAAAAGGCCCCGCGAGGATAAGCAACTAGCGCGCAAGACTCCACCAAAGAAAAAAGCAATACAAGAAGAAATGCAAAAGAGGCCCACTGCTAACAAAAGGAATGAAGACGATATTCCTACAAAAGGAAGGAAAGAGGATGGAAAAGTAAACGACTGGATTCAAGTGAAGCGCAAAACGCCAAACACGAAGAAGGAGGCCGTTTATGTCCCACGTCCGAGACTGGACGCAATTATAATTTCACGCTCTGGAAGCATGACGTACAGCGACATACTCAGGGCTGTTAAGAAGGAGGACGCCCTCAAAGAACTTGGGGAGGACGTGTCGCGCATCAGAAAGACGGCAAAAGGCGAGATACTCCTGGAAATGAAAAAGGCGCAAATGACAAACACGGGCACATACGAAAGGGAGATGTGTAAGGTGTTAAGTGACCAGGCACAAATAAGAGCCATAACCAATGAAGTATCTGTAGAGATCCGTGACCTAGATGAGGTAACAACAAAAGAAGACATCGTGAATGCAATCCAGACACAATTTAATGAGCTAAGCTCCTTCAGAGAAAGCTCAATTAAAAGTATGAGACAGGCATACGCGGGTACGCAGACGGCGGTGATCAGCATTCCAGCATCGGACGCAAGGAAATTAATTGATGCACGCAAAATCAAAATAGGATGGGTAATATGCAGAATAAGGAAGAAGCCGAACCTTAGGAAGTGCTTCAGATACCTGGAATATGGGCATCTGGCGAGGGCATGTATCAGCAAAGATGACAGAAGCAAGTGTTGTGCAAAATGTGGTGAAACGGGGCACTTCGCAAAAGAATGCGTCAAAAAACCGTTTTGTGCGTCATGCAAATCAAGCGGAAAAAAGGATACGGATCACCGAATCGGAAGTTGGAAATGTCCCCTCTATCAAGCGGCATGTAAAAAGGCGAAATGAGAGTTGTACAAATCAACTTAAATCATTGCGAAGCGGCCCAAGAGTTACTGAAACAGACAATCTACGAGAAGAAGATAGATGTGGCGATAGTCTGTGAGCAGTATAAAAACATAAGTGCTGGAACCTGGATTTCCGATAAAGAAAGCAAAGCTGCCATATGGGCCTGTGGGGAAAACGCATTCCAAGACAAGCCGCTCTTGGGGAAATCATATTATATGCGAGCGAAAATAGGCGGAATCTATTTTTACAGTTGCTACCTCCCTCCGAGTGTACCACAAAGTGTTTATGAACAGATTCTTGATGAATTAATTCAGGACGCCTTTACTACTACACCAAATGTGATAGCAGGCGACTTTAACGCGTGGGCAATCGAATGGGGTAGTAGCAAGACAAACCGCCGGGGTAATGCTTTTCTCAAAACGTTCGCCGTACTAGATACTGTGCTGCTTAACACGGGAAGCAGAAATACCTTCGAGAAGAATGGCCGCGGATCGATTATAGACATTACGTTCGCCAGCAACTCACTGGCTCGATCTGCACATTGGAAAGTGTGCGACTTCTACACACATAGCGATCATCTTGCCATTATGCTTGAAATCGGCAAGAAGCCGCGAAACCAAGGCAGTCTAAAAAAACCACGGAAAAAAGGATGGAAGGTGGAAACACTAGATGAGAACATCTTCGACCTCATGCTGGATGAAAAAATGAGTAGCTCAACTGACTTAGACCGACAAGCTGAAATGCTGGTAAGTCACATAAGTAAAGCCTGCGACGCGGCCATGTGTAGAAAAAGGCAAAACGCACCCCGAAGGTCTGCATACTGGTGGAACGGGGAGATTAGCGCACTAAGAAGCGAATGTCATAGAGCGAGACGCCTCTCCCAAAGAAGCTTATGGACGCCAGAACAAACGAGACTGCGAGAATATTTTAAAAGAAAGCAGAATGAGCTTAAAAAGGCTATAAAAAGAAGTAAGACCTTAAGCTTCAAAGAACTATGCGAGAAGGTAGGTGAAAATCCGTGGGGAGACGCCTATAAAATAGTAATGGCAAAGGTCAAGGGCGGTAAAAACCAGGCACCAATCTGTGCTACACTGCTAAAGAAAGTGGTGAAAACGCTCTTCCCATCGCAAGAGCAGCATACGAGCAGAAGAATTCCATCGGTGGTCGAAATTCTGTCGATCTACTACCTCCTCAGAAGTGGTGGAAAGATTCGGCAATACAAAGCCACCAGGACTTGATGGCATCCCAAACAAGGTGCTTAAGATTGCTGTTAAACAGAGCAAGAACGCTTTCGCGGAAATTTTTTCTAGGTGTCTAAACGAAGGCGTTTTCCCAAGAGTATGGAAGAAGCAGCGCCTGGTTCTTCTCCAGAAAGCAAACAAACCGGCGTGCGAGCCGAGTGCGTATAGACCACTTTGTATGATCGACACGATGGCCAAAATATTGGAAAAGTTAATCTGTAAACGTCTGGAACATCACCTAGAAGGAGAGCTGTCTGGCTTGTCTGAAAACCAATTTGGTTTCCGAAGACATCGATCCACCATGGACGCAGTCGGAAAATTGACGGACATCGCGGCCAAGGCCATAGAGGGAAAAAGGTGGATGTATGGCAATAAAAAATATTGCGCAGTTGTCACACTTGACGTCAAAAATGCCTTTATTTCTGCATCCTGGTCACATATAATTAGGGCTTTAGAGGCAAAAAACTCTCCGGGATATCTACTAAGGATAATCAGTAGCTATCTGTCTGATAGACTGCTACTGTACGACACTGATGCCGGCCCAAAAAGCTACGTGGTGACAGGTGGAGTACCGCAGGGATCCGTATTGGGTCCGTTACTTTGGAATGTGCTATGCGGCGGGGTGCTACGCTTACCGCTGCCAAAAGAGGCACAAATAATTGGCTATGCGGGCGATATTGCTGTGACGATAGTTGCAAAAGAGTTCTCTCAAATTCAAAACTCCTGTAATGCGACCACAGCAAAAATTAAGGACTGGCTCACGGAAACTAAGTTGCAGCTGGCTGGAGAAAAGACGGAAGCGGTGCTTATCACGAGCAGGAAAAAATTAGAAACGGTCACCTTAAATATCGATGAATACAATATTACAACGCAAAACTCCCTGAGATACCTTGGCGTTATGATTGACACGAGATTGAACTTCAAAGCTCATATTGAAAAAGCCTGTAGCAAGGCAGCTGCTGTTACAGCGGTCCTGTCAAGAATAATGGCTAACACTGGTGGCCCTAGTCAAAGTAGGAGAGCCCTACTAGCTAAAGTAACTCAGTCAACACTGATGATTGCGGCCCCTATATGGGGAAAAGCACTGTGCCAAAAAGCAAATGCCATTCAGAACGGTCTCACATGAAGCGGTCTGGTCTTATGCCTCCGGACCTAATGGCCTCAGAGTTACGTAGAGCATACCTAAAATCCAAAGCTATGAATAGACGTCTAACAGCTGAGGAGAGAAAAAAGGAGAGACAGGTTAGCCTCGAAAAGTGGCAAAGACAATGGAACGCGGCAGAAAAAGGAAGATGGACGCACAGACTCATTAAAAACGTATCAGCTTGGATTGAGAGACAACATGGGGAGACAGACTTTTATCTGACGCAATTCTTGACAGGGCATGGCTGTTTCAGGGAATACCTGTACAGATTCGGCCACGACGATGACACAAAATGTTCATTCTCCAGCAATGCCAACGAAAATGCCGAGCATATCTTCTTCTTCTGTTCGAGATAAGTAATGGAGAGAACTACCATCGAAGGAATAATTAACCAAAAAATTACGCCTGACAACATTATAAGCCACATGCTGGAATCAAAGTTGGTATAGGCGAAAATGAAAGAGTGGGCCGCAATAGCGATCCATGAGCTCAGGATAAGAGAACGACAGCGAAGAAGCTTGAGACCAGCTGAATAACGACGGAAAGAGTTTCTGAAGAGGCATTCTTGCCCAGCTTGGTCCTGAGAAGTAATACCTAAGGGTGGTCCCGCAGGGCCAAATACAAGCTAACGCAGCCAGAGTTAGGGTTTAGTACGTAGGCGTACTGCCACGCAAGTCCAGTAAAGTTAGATAATACTAATTGGGCGTGATCCCGAAAGAGGTGTATCTTTAGCGGGCAATATGAATCGTGCATGCTGTCTGTCTAAGGCAGTATCTTTTGGAAGATTCCCCCTCCGACACCAAAAAAAAAAAAAAAAATTATAAGTATGTTACAGATTCTTATGCGAATTTTCGATAGCCTATTATCTCAAAACTGTCTGAACTCATTATCAAAGCAGTGTACTAGCACAAATTTATGACAAACATTGGGCTTACAAAAGGTGCTCAACTTTTGATTTGATGGTATTTTTTCATCACTGGAACTATATCTATACAACACACGATTTGCTATTGGAATTTCTCCAATAGACCAGAATATCGTCTACTCATCCCTATCAGCAATCAGTTAGAGACGTTGTTGTTGATGTTAGTTATTGCGGAAACTAAGGTCGGTCGGAAAATTTTTCATATTTTTATGGCTCCATTAAGAGCGAGAATCAAGGTGAAAGAAGTACTCTCTAGTAGAGATCTATAGCTGCAACGTCCTTCTATGAAATTATTCACTGTTTGTCGACTAAGAGGACACATAGTAGCTGCAGTTCTATTTAGTTAAAAATTCTCTCATTTGTAAGTAAGTATCGGAACGAACTAAGACCTGATAAGTTTCGAAAACTCAATAATTCTTCGGATTCAGACGATTACTTATTTCTGATAATACCAGTCTATATCTTTTTTTTAATTATTTGAGAATAAAAGGCTTTGCACCAAGTTCACTGAGAGTGCGAGTCTTAGAAGAAAAAGAGGAAAATATCCAGCATCCTACTGAATGGGTGAACAAATAGACAACAGAACTCCTAGAACAAATGCTATCGTATCACTCGATATTTCAGGATAAGTACGAGTATTAGACAGCTTTTATGATAGTATAGGTAGCTAGGTCGTCAGCCTTCCATATTAAACTGCCAACACCGGTTAGTTCTACTTTTACGATATTTCTTTAATTTAAGGTGTTTCTTTTGATGATCAGATAATATTTAAAACAACTCCGAGCCTGAACTCGGGCGTACTTTAATTGTCCTTATATAAGTTTTAAAAACTTTGAAAATAGAAGAAAAATATTTCGTATTTAAACTCGCTTTGAAATTGGTCTATTAAAGTTATCTCCACAATTTTTTGAATTCTGAATATTTGTCTTGAGCTCATCAATGGTCCGAGGATTACTGACGTAAACTTTTCTTTCTCAATAACTTCACTCTAAGAACTCAGCCGAAGTAATCTCGAGAACTGGTTAGCCAACTAATTTCAACTCTTTCTAAATATCAGAAAGATTTCTTCTTTTTAAATGGATAGACTTAATAAGCTAGCATGATTTATTTTCACCGATTTCTTGGCATTAACTTTAACCACTATTTGATTCCAAAATCGGTAGTTTAGCGAAATTTTCATGGATCACTTGACGTTTTTTGACCCATAAGCAAAAGTAAACTTCTTTAAAATTCAAAAACCCTAGAGATATTACGAACTAATTACTTCTTCATAAAGTTTGCATTAGCTTACAAGTGTAACTTATGTATATTTAATTCGCTGGTTTGACCCTTATCCGACTTTATATAAATGTGAATCATAGCTTACAATTCTTATTGTGATTGTATTTCTGCTACTCATGAGGAAACTCGACGCGACGTATTTCGCTCGCTCTCAAGTTATGTATGACTAATAGTTTTTTTTAATACTACCTTGAGCAGTTAATATTAAGTCTGCAACGCAGTTGATTACTCTCTGAAAGTAACATTGGAGACCCAATAAAATTTATATATTAATGTTAAGCGTGACAAGCTGTGTCCATTTAGCCATGCCCGAGCTGCACATTTGTCGAGATGATCGATCCACCGTATGGATATAACCACCATTCGGCTGCACCGAAGCTAAAGTTATTAATATTTTTTGTTCTTTGTATTCTGTAATTAGTTTTAGATGACTTATTTTAGTTAAAACATATGTTTCGACATTTATCTGCAATCTGAAGTCCCCAATTTTTGTGCGTAAGCACTTCAGTTTCAAAGTTTTCGGTTTAACATAGGTTTCCTCTGTAAGTAGTACATTGTGCAACATGTTGCGGTCATATAGTAACAAAAATAATTTTTAATGAATACAAAATAGGTAAAGTTTCTACATTATGTTACGCACAATATAATTAGTGCCGATCAGTCAAGTCGAGATCGCTGTCAAAAGTGGTCGTAAATTGTGCTTGTGAATATTTTGATTCCTTTGTTAATGGCGGTCAAGAATTGTTTTGCTTTGTTGTTGAGCTTGTGCTGTGCTCTGTGTTTCTTCAATACAATTGTCTGTGGTAAGTGATAAAAGAATGTGATTCATATAATTATTTGTTTAAAAAAGGAATCTGAGTTTCCATTTAAGAAAATGTAATTCTTTGACTTAAAAATGCATCGAAAATTCCTATATTAACCTCATATTGCAGCTAAGGGTGTAAAATGTACGACCCCAAGACGAGAATCCGGAAAATGTATACCGATACTTGAATGCAGGTCCTTAAGTATACTCTCTGTAAAGGTAAACAGAACATGCTCGGAAACCAAACTTTTAAAATATAGTTATTGTGGCGCTTATAACTTCAGTTATAAAGTAAGTATTACAAAAATTTTGAGAGAAAACACTCTTTTAAAAATATATTTCGGATTACAGGTTTGCTGCCCTAAAAGGGAAATTAAAGCTAAAGGAATATTTAGAGACAAAGAAGAAAAAAGAATAAGAGGAAAAGCGGATAAGGTAAAGTATTTTCGTTAAATATTTGGTGCAACCACGCCTACATTAAGGATAAATAACTAATCGGTTTATAATTCGTTGTTCTGTTATGGCTTACCTAGTTGCAGTTTGGTGTCGAGCGTCAACGACAACATGGCCAAAAATTTATGTAACGTTATGTTAGATGTGTTCGGATAGGTGATAATGCAAATATGTGGTTAGTATCAAACGGGGACTCATTATATGCATAGCCGATCTTGTCAGAGTGAACTTGGAATCTAAACTGTTATTTTCTGAAACCAAAACCAACACTTATTCTACAATTGGTGAAAGATTGACCACCAGAACGAATTTCATTGAGAACGTTCCAGAGGGTTTGATTGCTGCTCTGGAAATGACACTAAGTGCAAGAGTTTATTAAATGTTTTATATTAATTCTTTTGGTCGATCTATGCGCCCAGTGGAGCCGAATTATTTGAGTGTCATGAGTTTCAATTCCGTTTCAACTTTATTGCAAAGCTGCGTGGTAAGGGGGTATTCTAGTCTAGAAATCAAATTTTGGGCAGTTTTTTGAATTTCATTTACAAAAAAACCAAAAAATATTTTTACCATCCATGTTTTATAGTATTTTTATTGATATCTTAAGAGTACAGAAAAAAATTTGACAAAAAAATTTTAAAAATTAAAATAATTAGAGGGGGGAGAGACAGGTGTAAAAAAAATGGCGCATCATGGTGACATTGATGCTGACTCTCCTGGTGGTCTGAAAAAAAAAAAATTAAGAGAAATTCTTAATCAGTAAGGAGTTCCCTACCTCAGGGAACACGAAAAAATGTTGTATAGAACTTGAGATAATGCCGGTACCGTGTGGAAAAAACTAGTTTCGAGAAAAACTCTTTTAAAAAGGTGAGTCAACCCGAACCGGGCTAGGTACTCCGTCATTAAAGTCACTATAGCTCTTAAAATAATTTTAATTTTTAAAAATCCTTTGGAGGATATGTTCTTAAGGGTCTAAACTTTACATATATGAAAAAAATGGAATTTTTCAAAATTCTAGAGTAGAATACCCCCATTAATTAACTAACCACCACATGTTTGAAGGTGTTCGTATTGACTAGCCTATCAGTGAACTTTCTCTGCACCACTATTAATGCTGCACGCTCCGAACAAAGAATTCTGAGTGTGTTAAACTCGCTATGTTCTAAATTTGAGAGGTTTTTTCTGGACTTTTTTGGTGCCAAAGTTTTTGGAAACAATGTCCAGTTGTTTTAAAAAATATTGAAAGGTGTTAAAAGTGGATAGTGTGATAGTCGTTTCATTAATTATTAAAACAAAAAATGTAACTATGGTGTAGTGTCAGCAGTCTGTTCAGTTCACATAATTTTTTATTTCCTTCCCATGTTTTAGGGTATTCTACCGACAACTGAGGTATGTGGGACATTAACTTTATCAAATCGCATCTACGGTGGTGATGAAACTGATCTTGATGAATATCCCTGGATTGCATCGATTTTACTCAGAAATGAAACATGTATGTATGTCAAATTTGGTATTTCATAAAAAAGCCACAAAACTATTAAAAAATTACTATAAACTCCCTTTTCAGACAAAAACGATTTATTTTTTAAATGCTCTGGTTCTCTTATTAACAAATACTTTGTTGTCACCGCCGCACATTGTATTACTTCAATCAACTCATTAGCGGATGTTCTAGTTCGTTTGGGTGAATGGAATTTGAATAAAGATCACGGTTGTAATGAAAATCGTTGTGAGCTACCTTTTCAAGAAAAGGAAATAGATGCAATAATAAAACATCCAGATTATAAGGCAAAAAGCATGGATAATGACGTAGCATTGTTACGTATAAAAAATGGTGTTAAATTCAATGATAATGTAAAACCCATTTGTCTGCCAATCGCTGATAGTCAACGTGATAACTCATACGAGAAACAGCAAGCTTTTATCAGCGGTTGGGGAAGCACTGAAAACAAACTGTATAGTCCTATTAAGTTAAAAACCACGGTTCATATATTACCAATCGTTCAAAAGAAAAGAAAAGGAAAGAAAGACCGTTACTATTGCAATAATGTTTCAATAAGTAACAGCAAAATGTGTGCTACAGGTGAAGCTCACGATTCGTGTGCTGGCGATTCTGGTGGACCGCTAATGATCACAGAAAATGTAAATGGAAGAACAAATTGGTATCTAATCGGCATAATTTCATACAGCGGCTTGAAACAAAAATGTGGAAGTGAAAGTTCTATTGGAATTTACGCACGTGTTGGTTCATTTATTGATTGGATAGTGCACGTCATAAAAAAATCAAACTCTTACTCAAATCAGATTCTTTAGATTTCTACCACAAGTAGGGGAAAAATAAGGATTGTTTATAATAAGCTAAGAAATATTTCATTCTAATTTTATGCCCAAACCTAAGTAAATATGTTTACTATTATATATTTTATTTGTTGAGTGCATGCGCATTGCACATAAATGCATACGAGTCTCTTATAAGCGTGTTGCATATGTACAACTTTGTTCGAAATAATAGTAATGGCTTGAAAAGCACCTGCATTGGTCAGTCGAAAAATGGCGCAACATATTGTGGTCCGATGAAAGAAAAATTGTTTTATTTGGTTCCCGAGGACATCGACAGTATGTACGAAGGCAGTTAAACGCTTCATTTGATACTAAATATTTTTTACGGACGGTGAAACATGGAGGTGCCAAAATCAATGTATGAGGGTGCTTGTCTTACTATGATACAGTTCCGTTATTTTGGATTAAAGAAAACATGGATTTCAAATTGTACGTTGAAATAATGGAGTGGACTTTGCTATAACACGCTGAATGGAAAATGCCGTTGAAATAGGTCTATCAACAAGAGAACGAACCCAAACATACCATCAGGTTTGCTCAAAATGGAGTTGAGGTTATTGGTTAGCCGGCTCAGTCACCGGACCTTAATCCAATTGAGAATCTTTGGGCAGAGGTCAAGGAAGCTGTAGGAAAACAGAATTCGTCAAATACGAAGCAATTATGGAAGGCGTGGAAGGTCATTCCTCTCGAGAAATGCAAGCGTTTGGTGGACTCCATGCCTAGGAGATGCGCAGCTGTGTTTTCCAACGACGGTCATTCGACGAAATACTAATTCTTTAAACTTTATATAATATTATTATAATGAATTAATTGACTTTTGATGTAAAATCCTCAATATTGCTATTATTAATGACAGCTGAAATTTTCATATAAAAGTTTGTAATATTTATTTATTTAAAGAAGAACTTTATCTTAATCTTTGAAGAAATCAATTTTATTAAGCTTGAATATGAGCGAATTAAATACAATAATAATAAGGAGAATGGAGTTATGTGTAGAAGTTCACGCAAGTAAGGAAAGTTCTCTGATCGCCATTCACTTGGGAGTGGCCAGAAACGATTTTTTTACATATGGCTCAAGCAGCTCACGACTTCCGGTCTCTGACCAAGTATCCTCTGGGTAGCCTAAGAACATCCGTTTGAAGGCGAGCTAAAGTGAGAAGGCGAAAAATCCCCTACTTAGGGTTGTGCGCTGGGTTTGGGACCCGCCACGTAAAAAAACGCACCAATGAAAACCAACAATCAGCCTCGGATGAGAGACCCTCCTTTTGATGACAACCATGGCAAGCGAAATAAGGACTACGAATTGAGGGCATGCACCTGGAATGTCCGGTCCCTTAATTGGGAAGGTGCCGCTGCCCAGCTGGTTGATGTCCTCGTGAAAATAAAGGCTGATATCACCGCCGTCCAAGAAATGCGATGGACGGGACAATGACAGAGACGAGTAGGTCCTTGTGACATCTACTACAGTGGCCATATAAAGGAGCGCAAGTTTGGTGTTGGATTCGTGGTGTGAGAGAGACTCCGTCGCCGAGTACTATCATTCATATCGCATCAAAGCGAGGTTCTTCAACATATCGCTGATTTGCGCCCACGCCCCGACGGAAGAAAAGGACGATGTGACCAAAGATGCCTTTTATCCGGATCTCCGGATCGAAAAACCACCAACCAGATCGATCATGTTGTGATAGACGGAAGACACGTCTCCAGTGTTTTAGATGTGCGTGCGCTTCGAGGTCCTAACATCGACTCGGATCACTATATTGTTGCAGCCAAAATTCGCACCCGCCTCTTTGCAGCAAAAAACGCACGCCAACAAACACAAGGAAGGTTCGACGTCGAGAAGCTGCAATCACAACGGACAGCCGAACGATTTTCTACTCGGCTTGCACTCCTGCTCTCTGAGAGCACTCGTCAACAACTCGGTATAAGGGAACTGTGGGACGGCATCTAAAACTCCTTACGTACAGCTGCAACCGAAACCATTGGTTTTCGGAAAGTGCAAAAGAACAGCTGGTACGACGAGGAGTGCCGTGTCGCAGCGGAGAAAAAACAGGCTGCCTACCTCGTGCGGAATTGGATAGATACCGAGAGTTGAAGAGGGAAGCAAGACGCATTTGTAGAAAGAAAAAGAAAGAGGCCGAAATGCGTGAGTACGAAGAGCTTGATAAGCTGGCCAACAGGGGTAATGCTCGAAAATTCTACGAAAAGATGCGGCGGCTTACAGAAGGTTTCAAGACCGGAGCATACTCTTGTAGAACCCCCAAAGGTGATCTAGTCACCGATGCCCAAAGCATACTTAAATTATGGAGGGAACACTTCTCCAGCCTGCTGAATGGCAGTGAACGTACAACGCCAGGAGAAGGCGAACCCCAATCGATGACGATGGTCCATTGCCCGACCATGAAGAGGTTCGAATAGCAATTGCCCGCCTGAAGAACAACAAAGCGGCAGGGGCCGATGGATTGCCGGCCGAGCTATTCAAACACGGCGGCGAAGAACTGATAAGGAGCATGCATCAGCTTCTTTGTAAAATATGGTCAGACGAAAGCATGCCCAACGATTGGAGTTTAAGTGTGCTATGCCCAATCCATAAAAAAGGAGACCCCACAATCTGCGCCAACTACCGTGGGATTAACCTCCTCAACATCGCATAAAAGGTTCTGTCGAGCGTATTGTGTGAAAGATTAAAGCCCACCGTCAACAAACTGATTGGACCTTATCAGTGTGGCTTTAGACCTGGTAAATCAACCACCGACCAGATATTCACCATGCGCCAAATCTTGGAAAAGACCCGTGAAAGGAGAATCGACACACACCACCTCTTCGTCGATTTCAAAGCTGCTTTCGACAGCACGAAAAGGAGCTGCCTCTATGCCGCGATGTCTGAATTTGGTATCCCCGCAAAACTAATACGGCTGTGTAAACTGACGCTGAGCAACACTCAAAGCTCCGTCAGGATCGGGAAGGACCTCTCCGAGCCGTTCGATGCCAAACGAGGTTTCAGACAAGGCGACTCCCTATCGTGCGACTTTTTCAACCTGCTTCTGTAGAAAATAGTTCGAGCTGCAGAACTCAATAGAGAAGGTACCATCTTCTATAAGAGTGTACAACTGCTGGCGTATGCCGATGATATTGATATCATCGGCCTCAACACCCGCGCCGTTAGTTCTGCTTTCTCCAGACTGGATAAGGAAACAAAAGAAATGGGTCTGGCAGTGAACGAGGGCAAGACGAAATATCTCCTGTCGTCAAACAAACAGTCGTCCCACTCGCGACTTAGCACTCACGTCACTGTTGACAGTCATAACCTTGAAGTTGTAGATAATTTCGTCTATCTTGGAACCAACGTAAACACCACCAACAATGTCAGCCTGGAAATCCAACGCAGGATTACTCTTGCCAACAGGTGCTAATTTGGACTGAGTAGGCAATTGAAAAGTAAAGTCCTCTCTCGACGAACAAAAGCCAAACTCTATAAGTCGCTCATAATTCCCGTCCTGCTATACGGTGCAGAGGCTTGGACGATGACAACAACCGATGAGTTGACCTTAAGAGTTTTCGAGAGAAAAGTTCTGCGGAAGATTTATGGTCCCTTGCGCGTTGGCCACGGCGAATATCGCATTCGATGGAACGATGAGCTGTACGAGATATACGACGACATTGACATAGTTCAGCGAATTAAAAGACAGCGGCTACCGAGGTCATGTTGTCCGGATGGATGAAAACACTCCAGCTCTGAAACTATTCGACGCAGTACCCGCCGCGGGAAGCAGAGGAAGAGGAAGACCTCCACTCCGTTGGAAGGACCAAGTGGAGAAGGACCTGGCTTCGCTTGGAATATCCAATTGGCGCCAAGTAGCGAAGAGAAGAAACGACTGGCGCGCTGTTGTTGACTCGGCTATAATCGCGTAAGCGGTGCCTACGCCAGTAAAGAAGAGAAGAATAATAATCAATTACACGATATTTTTGCTTCGTTTGAATTTTTGGTTATGCCACTGCTATTATTTCGAGCACAGTTGTATATTTTTGAGTTTATTTATAAACGTTTTGTACTGTTTCGGTCATACGGGGCATCTCGACTGTGTTGCTGTGCGTATTGCCTGTGGAGACTCCATATTGCTTATGGAATAATAATTAGTCTGCCATATATTGAAAGCAATCAACTGTCATTTCAGCAGTTTGACAGATCAATTTTCATTTCTTTAAAAATTTCGAAGAGGCAGCATATCCCATTTATACATATACCGACACCAGTTTAATTTCGGTAATATTGAATTTAGTAGAGTGAGTATTAAGAGTATTATTTAATACATTTTTCCAAAAAAATGGTATTTAGTTTAATATTGTTAATTTGTAGAAAAATTATGAAAAATTGATTCTCGATTGAGCAAAATCTTAAATTACATGTAATAAAGCTTATACAAGCATAAATCAAAATATCATTGCTCATATTAAATTTATTATTTTAATTGGTATACAAAACTTACATAAAACTCAAGAAAAACATTTGTGAAAAAATATAAAAAATTAAAACAGTTCAAGACCTCAAAACATGCACTACATCAGGGCCCGACGCCTTTTCGCAAAGGATTATGTTATGATAACAGATGCCCACATACAGATTTAGCAACGGCAGTGGCAATAGATTTGACGGTTAATAAGCCATAAACTTTAGCCTGTCCAGATGCCCCGTTATCTAACATGTGTTGACTGTATAATTTATTACTTTAGTTGGAATTACATATTTTTTATCTTATTCAATATTTTTAATGTGTAAAATATATATAAGAGCCTAATTATGTTGCTGCATTCCGTTCTTTAGTGGCAACGACCATGTTTAATTTTGAACAATAATATATCCACGTACCATATATGTACATATATGTATGTATAAACTTAAGCATGTTGTTTATACTCGTAATTCGTACAAAACTACTGTAACCAAATAAGTTTTTAATACGAGATAGGAACTACTAGTAATCACTTGCTGCCTGGTCGGGACCATAAGGTGGATGCATAAGTACCCCCTGACCTAGTTGTTGGAGCTTGTGAAAAGAAAAGTCTGTTTGTTCTTTTATGTGAATTTACTCAATTTATGCATCAAAAATGTGATCAAGCCTTTTCGCCAATATAATTTCTTGTATAATACACCAGGTATTCATTTAAAAATACAGAAGTTTTTTGTTCAAATACTTATAAACAAGAATAATTAAGTTCTCGTTTTATGCTCTTGCAACTTGCAAGAATTAAATCCGGGAAATTCTTTCAGTTGTGACATCGTGAAAAAATTACAATCAAATATTTTTAACTTATGCATATTGAAGGCTACAAACTTAGACTTAGTTTTATTCGTATGATTTAGTTCAAGTCAGCTATAATAACAAAAATTAAAACATCTTTAAATAGGAAGAGGCCAAATTTAATATATTGTTTCGATCAACCATAGGACCGGAATTTTTATACTACGAATATTACCAATTTAATTCACATTCACTTGCCTCTTTAGTTTCTTTAAAATATCACACATTTCGACGAACTTAAACTGTTTTAATGCACGAAATAAAATAATAGTAGTACCTGTAATAATTCCCTTAAACTATACCACCTTGTGACCAAAAATTGTCCAAATCCAACTCAAAAATTGGTCAAGAACCTAGGTACCGAAAAGTGGATCCCAGTATCTATAGTTACCTTTTGACCGAAAATATCATTCAATGTGTGAGATATACTTGCACAATTGAAGTTCAGACAGAATCCTTCCCTGACAATGGTAATTCTGTGTATCTAAAATGGCTTGAGTTTGTGTACTGCCCTGAGCCTCCATACATTGAATATAAAGATTTTCGAACTTCCAGGTGATTTTGTCCTGGATGTATCAGACAATATTTAAGTTATCTCAATAAAAATTACAAAACATATTTTACTCATTACAGTATGTAATTATACCTAAAATTGATGCAATTGGCGAAAACTTGACATAGACTCCATATAACATTACCAGGATTTTCGAATATCTTATTGACCTTTTTCCATATAATTAGTGATTGTATGAATCAAAAGTTAATGGATGAAGTCAGGTCGATATTATTTTTGTTTTTTTAACAAATCTTATCCCGAATATGTAGGCCAGTGTATAAGTTCTATTGTAACGGGTGATTTTTTTGAGGTTAGGATTTTCATGCAGTAGTATTTGACAGATCACGTGGGATGTCAGACATGGTGTCAAAGAGAAAGATGCTCAGTATGCTTTGACATTTCATCATGAATAGACTTACTAACGAGCAACGCTTGCAAATCATTGAATTTTATTACCAAAATCAGTGTTCGGTTCGAAATGTGTTTCGCGTCCGTGTCCGATGAGCGATGAGGCTCATTTCTGGTTGAATGGCTACGTAAATAAGCAAAATTGCCGCATTTGGTGTGAAGAGCAACCAGAAGCCGTTCAAGAACTGCCCATGCATCCCGAAAAATGCACTGTTTGGTGTGGTTTGTACGCTGGTGGAATCATTGGACCGTATTTTTTCAAAGATGCTGTTGGACGCAACGTTACGGTGAATGGCGATCGCTATCGTTCGATGCTAACAAACTTTTTGTTGCCAAAAATGGAAGAACTGAACTTGGTTGACATGTGGTTTCAACAAGATGGCGCTACATGCCACACAGCTCGCGATTCTATGGCCATTTTGAGGGAAAACTTCGGACAACAATTCATCTCAAGAAATGGACCCGTAAGTTGGCCACCAAGATCATGCGATTTAACGCCTTTAGACTATTTTTTGTGGGGCTACGTCAAGTCTAAAGTCTACAGAAATAAGCCAGCAACTATTCCAGCTTTGGAAGACAACATTTCCGAAGAAATTCGGGCTATTCCGGCCGAAATGCTCGAAAAAGTTGCCCAAAATTGGACTTTCCGAATGGACCACCTAAGACGCAGCCGCGGTCAACATTTAAATGAAATTATCTTCAAAAAGTAAATGTCATGAACCAATCTAACGTTTCAAATAAAGAACCGATGAGATTTTGCAAATTTTATGCGTTTTTTTTTTTAAAAAAGTTATCAAGCTCTTAAAAAATCACCCTATATATAGTGTGCATATATATAAACCTTCTTAAATTCCGTTTCTCTGGTTGACGTTTAACATCGGAAGATATTTCCCTGACTTTTGTCCCTGCGAGTTGCAAGAGTATAAAGTGTTCGGTTGCACTTGAACTATTACTTTTTATATACAATGTATAGATATTGGAGGCAGAGAGAGGGATGGGTTGATTGGATTAATTTTGGTATTGCTTAGGTATACTCGATAACATATTTTAAAACATTTTTATATATAAATAATACTCCCCATCGACATATTCGCGTTAAACTTGTTAAAATAACGTAAATTATTATATTCATTTTGACCGGTTAGTTTGTATGGCAGCTATTTGCTATAATGGTTCGATAGCGGGGGTTTCGACAAATTAGTAACTTTTTGAAGAGAAAAGGACGTTAAAGAAATTAAGGATCGAGATCTCATACTTTTTTTTTAGTTAAACTTTCAGTCAAACATATAGATTTTTTGATGATCCAACGAAGTGAAAAGGTAACCCATTAATTTTATATTAGTTTGTCAAAAAAGCCTTGCGGTATTTTCGCTAGTTGGCGCTGAAAGCGCGTAGTTCTAGTTTTATTCGTCGCATCGGGTCATGCTATACCTTTTTGGAAAGCTCATTTCACGCGCTAACACGTGTTTGATTGATTGTCGTTTCATTTAAGTCGTTCGTGAGTTATAGCGTCGCAAACATGGAGCAAAATAAAGAGAAAATACGGCATATTTTACAGTACTACTACGATAAAGGCAAAAATTCATCTCAAGCCGCCAATAAAATTTGTGCAGTTTATGGACCCGATACAGTTTCCATTTCCACCTCACAACGATGGTTTCAACGTTTTCGTTCTGGTGTAGAGGTGGTCGAAGATGCGCCACGCTCCGGAAGGCCTGTCGTCGAAAATTGCGATAAAATCGCTGAATTGGTCGAAAGAGACGGGCATAGTAGTCATCAAACCGTTATAAACCATTTGAAGAAGCTTGGAGTCACTAAGAAGCTCGATGTATGGGTGCCACACGAATTGATTATGATGAATAATTAGACCAAAAATATTTCTAATGGTTATAAGACGCAATCGCGGTGTTCTGAAATTAAGACAACATTAAAAATCATATAAAACGCGAACTTCTTAAGCAAAAAGATCTACAGTTTCATTAATTTTGAAATTTCAAATAAAATTTCTATGTATCCGAAAAGCAACCTACCGAATTAAATTTATTGCTGTTTGTGATTAGTTGCGTTTAGCTGTGTTTAGTTCACTGCTCCGTTAATCTTATGGGGGTCTAAACAAATTTTCATATACTTTTCATGTATGTATTATATGGTATAGTAGACAATGTATTATTAAAGTACTCGTATTAATGATATTTAGAACTCCTTCTCTAAGAATCACCCCAATGGACAATATTAATATACATGTATATATGTACTAAAAGGTCTGTTATATATAATTTTTTACTGATAAGAAATTCATCTGAATAACTTTGTATACATATACATAAGAAAGTAAATACTTATATATGTATGTGTATAAGTACATAAATATTTGCTTTGAAATTTTAATCAGTATAGCTTGAGCGCATAGGCGACACAGTGCATATCAGAACGCTGCACAAGTTGGACTTAAATCACGCTTTAAATTTATTCTGTGTTTGAAAAATGAGTGTATTTCCTGGCATACAGTTATTTTTATTTTGCGTGCTTGTTTTAACCACAAGCACTAAAGGAGGTGAGTGTCGGTTCTTCGCGCGAGATAATATGAACCTTATGAAATAGTGAAATAAGGTTTAAAAAATAATACTACATCAAAATCAATTCAATTAAAGTGATCATAACCTCAAAATTTATTATTCGTTAATTTCTTACGAAGCATATCTGCTAACGCATAGCGACCGCGAGTAATAATACATCAACACGATATGAAAAAGAAGCTATTTCCAGTTAATGAATGCTATCTCATCTGGAGGATGAATGCGCTGTCGAAGATCTTTCACCTATCGAGAATAGTACAATTAAATAACCTAAATTTTTGGCTATGCAAAATCTGTTATCATCAAATTATCATTCGACCGTTGTTTCCGGTAGTGTTTTTTAAGCAAAAGTGGTAGGAATGTTTGCACCAAGTGGTCACTCCTCTTTGGTTGCATTAGTTTCTCCACGAGCAAGTACAGGTTCCTCGATTTACTGATGCGCTGATTTAAGAAGACGTTTTTAAATGTTTTTTTCGAGGTTCAGCGAAATTGTTGTCAAAGTCAATCCAAACTAAAACAAGTAAGAAATCACTAAGTTCGGGCGCAGCAGAACATTTCATACTCTTACAACTTGCAAGAATCAAAGCCAGTGAAATACCTTAAGATGTAAAATGTGAACCAGAGGATCGGAATCTAAGCAATTTTATACATAAATGCATGCTTTATATAACTCATAATTCGACATAAGGTTTCTTAGAAAAAGAAAATCATGATTCGTACTATATAGCAGTCGACCAAGTTTTCGCCCAATTGTATCTATTTTAGTCACAAAGATATACTGTTATGAGTAAAACATGTTCTGACATTATTGACCCGATTCAATCCTGAAAAATCCGACAACTGTAGTCTAGTCGAGTATATTTTCAGTTTCTCTTTAGATCCGTACATTTAATAGGTGGTTATATGTATTTATTTTTTCATTTACAAAGAACAAGGCAAGCGGAATAGTATCCACGATGTCTGTCAGACCTATCGGACAACTATAGCAAATGGCTTCCATACAAACTGTCTAAACAAAGCCAAGTCTTTGTCTGGAAACCTTTTTAATTTGTCAATGTGTCATCACGAAACTTGACACAGATTATTTCTTAATATCTTCCTACCATATCCGAACAAATTGTTTTGATCGGACACCCTTATCATATAGCTGCCATAAGTACTAACCAATCAAACTCAAAATGAGATAATGATTGTTGTTTCTGTAGATCCCCGAAATGTACACATAGTTAATATCAAGAACTTTGAAAATACTACTTTAGTGTATAGGGAAATGATGTATAAAAATGTTTCCCTTGTGAAGAAAATAAATATTTTTTCTCTCGTGTGGTGTTACTAATCTTCTTACATATATATAAAAATGAATCGCAAAATGTGTTGGTAAGCGCATAACTCAGAAACGCCTGAACCTATTTTGCCAATTCTTTTTTTAAAATGTTTGGTGAGGCTCAAGGATGGTTTTTACGGGAAGAAAAATTCGAATAATTGCCGGGAGACCCTTAAAAACAGCCCTTTAATTTTTTCCATACAAACGAATGAATGTTTGTTTATTAGTAACGCTAAGGGAAGGACTGAATCAATCTTGATGAAATTTTAAGAGAATGTTCTGTGTGGATCGGGGAAGGTTTGGAAATAAAAGAACCGTATGCTTTTCCTGAGGAAAAGTCGAAAAATTGGCAAATTCCAAAAAGTTAATTTTTTCCATACAATTTTTTTTTTTAATTTTTTTGTTTTGTTTTTCAATTACATATTTGAATCGTTCAAATTTGGCGTTTGCTTCAAACATTTTTTAAAATTATTCAGTGAAAACGTTATGAGTGTTGCACACAAAGTGATCAATTACAGATTGAAATTTGTAACGATGCCACGAAGTGGTCGCGCTAATATCGGTCGGCGTTCCACCAAGACACATGAACGAGTACTCCCAGGATGCGGTGACATAGTACGTGCAGTATTATGGATCGCGGTCAATCAGCAAGCGATCGTCACGATGTCACAGCACGACTTTTCAAGCAACAGCTTCGGTGGACTATATCTTGAAGCAACGTATATATGGTGCTGTTAGATGCTAGATGTGGATGGTGGTAACACCAGATCAAATTGATGAAATCATTTCTGCGGAAATTCCTGATACAGAGAGAGATCCATTATTATACGAAGTGACCAATATGGTTCATGGACCTTGCGGACACCACAATTCCACTTTGTTTTGTATGTCGGACAATAAAAGCACAAAACAGTATCAACGTGCTTTTTTTCGGAAACACAAACTAGAAATGATGGATATCCACTCTATCGGCATCGTTCACCGGACGACAATGGCAGAACATTCAGCATTCAATTTAGAAGAGTGAATATCGAAGTTGACAACACGTGGATCATACAATATTCACCATTATTGTCTAATTCACATTCAAAAGTTATATCAATGTTGAGTATTGCAGTTTGGTGTAATCGATAAAATACGTTTGTAAGTACGTCACCAAAGGAAGCCACATGGCGGTTATTGGTCTTGAACGATACGGTCGATACGTGAACTGCAATAAAGCGCTTTGTAGGATATTTACTTTTGAAATTAATGATTTTCCGACTGTTGTGCGTCTCGCAGTTAATTTGGAGAATGGCAATACGCTCTTTGGCCTTCAACCCAGGGAATACAGTACAAAAAATTGGAAATGGGTTAATTCCGGTTGATACTTCCGGTGGCTCGATATCAATTCCATTCGCCGGTTATCAATTCACTAAAGATGAATTCATCACGAATGTTCGGACATTGGTCAAATTATCGTAACTACGATTCCTTAAGTGCATGCGCAATGCTAGCTACCAAAAATGCCAATGTTGTTGACTTAAACTGGAGGATTCAAAGTCAAATTCCGGGAGACTTGCGCTCAGACAAATCGATCGATCGTCTTGACAATGAAGGCGACGCCGTGAATTATCCAGTGAAATTTCTAAATTATTTGGAGAGGCTTGGTATGCCACCGCATTATTTGCGTCTCAAAGTTGGATCTGTCATCATTATGTTTCGCAATCTGCAAGCGCCGAAACTGTGTAATGGAATCCGACTAATTGTGATGCAGCCATCGAATGCAAAGGGCAGAACGCTTGATTCAGCAAATTTCTTTAAATTCAAACGTTTTGCCATTTCAGTTCACACATATTCAGTTTCTAGGGAAAATTGCATTTGTGATTACAATCAACAGGACACAAGGATAGTCGATAGAGGTGTATGGCATAAATTTGGAAATGCTTTGTTTTTCACACGGCCAAAGATACGTGGCGTGCTCACAATTTGGAAAACTATCTTCTTTGTACATTTACGCACCGGAACAGAAACCAAAAAATGTTGTTTATCAAGCTGCGTTACATTGAAAAAAAAAAGAAATGATAAATTTAACTTTCTTTTCATTTCAAAACACAGAATTTCACGCAGGAAAACGGCTGCGGGGTCAGCTAGTTTCAAATAAATATTTAACTCTTACACGGTGTTGCCACATTTCTTCTTCTTCTAAACAATGTCTAATTTATGTCAATAGACTTTTTGGAAGCAGAATCCTTTTCTCCCAACTAGCGGTCTTATAAACATAGACAGTAAAATTTTTTAGGCCTGAGGTACTTTAACAATTGATTTTTAGTAATAGAAGCGCAGTACCTTTGATACTTTGTAGTATACTTAAGTCGTTAGTGCTCTGTTTTTATACTCTCGCAACAAAGTTGCTAAAGAGAGTATTATAGTTTTGTTCACATAACGGTTGTTTGTAAGTCCTAAAACTAAATGAGTCAGATATAGGGTTATATATACCAAAGTGAACAGGGTGACGAGTAGAGTTGAAATCCGAATGTCTGTCTGTCCGTCCGTCCGTCCGTGCAAGCTGTAACTTGAGTAAAAATTGAGATATCATGATGAAACTTGAAACACGTATTTCTTGGCTCCATAAGAAGGTTAAGTTCGAAGATGGGCAAAATCGGCCCATCGGCCAAAAAACGTCAGAAACACTAAATTTTACAGAAGAAATGACAGAAGGAAGCTGCACCCAGGCATTTTTTAAAAATTGAAAATGGGCGTGGCGTCGCCCACTTATGGACCAAAACCATATCTCAGGAACTACTCGACCGATTTCAATCAAATTCGGTATATAATATTTTCTTAACTCCCTGATAACATGTACCAAATATGGGTGAAATCGGTTCACAACCACGCCTTCTTCCAATATAACGCTATTTTGAATTCCATCTGATGCCTTCTCTGTATAATACATACACGTAAATGAAAATACAATTCAATACTCAAAGTACACAAATTGATCTAATCTAATTAATTTTACAGCAAAATAAAAAAATATGTAAATGACGGATAATGAAATCTCGATTATGACTTTATCATGCGAGAGTATAAAATGTTCGGTGACACCCGAACTTAGCCCTTCCTTACTTGTTAATATTTTATTTGTATAAGCTTGAGTTTTATTATTCAACTCATTCCACAACTGTAGTAATTATAAGTCGGTTTGATTACAGATCTGTGTACAACGCCAAACGGTGAGGACGGCGAATGTGTAAATATTAAGACTTGCAAATCTTTAATGGCCATCGTTAAAAAGCAACCTATAACAGACATTGACCATTTTATATTAAAATCTCATGCTGAAGTCTGCACTTACACAAACCAACTGTATAGCGTAAGAACTCATGTAACAGTGAAAATGGAAACCTGTGCTAAATTTTTTAATTAAATTTTCAGGCGTGTTGTCCTATATCTGAAGGGTCAGTGCCTGAGACTACAACCACGACGACACTGGGTGAGTAATTTAAATATATAAAAGTAATTATTTAACTTCACATCTATTTGTTTTTAGTTCCGCCAATTGAGAAAAGTTGTATTGTCGGTCACTGTGTTAAGATACAAAATTGTAGTGCCTTATATAACATCGCTATGAACACTGATATAACACAAGAAGATAGAAGATATTTAAAAGATATGCAATGCAAGAGTAACGATGATTCCATTAGTGTGAGTATTTTCATAAATCTTAAATGAAATTCCTAGAATAAATATGGGTGAATTGAAATTTATGAACGTGTTCTCTTAGGTGTGTTGCCCGGATGATGATGATGAGCTGCCTATAATTTCTGATGCAGGTTAGTGTGCGCAATATGAGTAAACGCTCTGCGGAAACCATACAGTCCTTTAGCTTTCATGGCAATTTGTTACAATGCTCAAGTTCATACCTCAAAGTCTGTGAGAAATACTGAATTTTGATATGAAGTGATAGTGAGAGATAGGGTAATAACAGATCATCTTAGACGTAATATGTTCGAATGAACATACATACATACATAAATTTTAGAGAGAGTCGAGAATTCATTAGATATTATTTCAGTTCCTTGCGTCGCTTGAAATACTATTGAACTTTTGCAGGAATTGCTGGTATTGACGCTGATTTCTGAAAATACATTTTGATAAAACTTTATCCTGTTTGCTGTGGTTAGTAAACAAAATTTCCATATTTGGTGTATTCCGGCTTTTCAGTGAAAAAACGTAATTGAGTCATAATTTTGAATTTAACGAAATGCACTATATGTACCTCTGTCAAACTTACCTCTTAAAACAGAAGTGAAATTAACTAGCACGAGTTCATCAAATTTGAGAGCTTTGAGAGTTTGATGGGGTTGTTCCAAAGGCAAGTTCAGTAATTCTAGAACTATTAACAGGCGAAAGACAAATATTCGATCCAAAAATGGAAACTAGACCTCTTAGTAGCCAATAAAGTCATACCTCAAATAAAATGGACCTTAATATATATAAATATTTAACATATAAAATGCGGATATGCAAAGTTTAAATACCGATATAAAAGACAATTCAATTTCAAACTCGTCTTTTTATCGCTAATTGTCAACTAAAAGTGCTCGTTTTCAGCAGGGTATTCATGTACTTTATTAGTACCGAATCCTATATTTGTACATTCATGAAATGTTCTTACAGCCGATCAGGTGTGCAAAACACCAAGGGGTGTGCCTGGTGTTTGTTTGGATGCAGCCGATTGCTTGGCCATAGCAATACTTCTTAGAAGAGATCGATCAACACAAGAAGAAATGGAGTTTTTGGAGAAGAGCAGATGTGATAGTTCTGAGAGAGTGAGTATAAAATGTTTCTTTAGTCGAGAAAAAGTTAAAAGTAATCAAAGGTTGTGATTGATGAGTATAAAGGTTATTTAAAGAGAACACAAATGTAGCAAAATACTCGGTTAGAGCATGTACTACTAGTTATTGTGCTGTTGTAACTGAATACGTCATATTTAGTGATTTCTCTGGAGATAAATTAGTTAGTCCCTCTCAGATTGTGGGGTCTCGAAGAGAGTTCATAAATATGGCACTAGATTCTCTCTTTTGTAGGGAACATATCAATCTCAAGGAAGTGTCTGCAGGAGTGATTTAACTAAGATATGTATATAGGAAGTTTTATATTTCTCGGCGACGCCTGAGCTTGGTCGCCTCTTTTTTAACTAAGAGTATTTCTTTCAGTTTTGTTGTCCAACGGTGGTTTCTCCCGTACCAGAAGCAGAAACTCCCACAACAACAGGTACTTACCCATACATAAATATATCCAAATTTTAACTTTTTCTAGGTTTATGAGCAGGTAAGTGGAAAGTTTGCCGATAAAAGAAATCTATAGAGAAATGTTTTGTAGTGGCAAGAAACAAGGCCAATGAAATTTCTTCGGACTTAGTTCTTTAAAAAATAAAAAAAAGGATGAGCTTGCTTCTACGCTGTCTTTGCCTCCTTAAATCCGGCTTTCACTTTTACGAGCTCATTCCTTTTTTTTATATATTATATGTTGGTCTGGCTTTACGACAGAATTAAAAACAAAAAATACTTTAAAAATTACAGTCATTAAAGAGGTTAATTAAAGACAAGGAAAAGCCCCTCAAAGCTATTTCAAAAGTCATTGAATAAATTAGATAAGTATTTTATTCTCGAAACTCTTCCATTTTGGTTCTTACGGCTGTTGTGATAGCCAAAGTCCAACTGGTTGATATCTGGTCTGTTTCAAGAACAACTATTATTGGAGAAGAAAAAATTTATAAATGGTATTCAAAAACCTGAGTAGAAAAATATGGTGAACATCTATTTGTGATTTAAAAAGTAAGTTGCTGCCTTAATTTCCATTTTATAAGAAAATTGATCGAAGAAATCGGCCATATTTCATTATGTCTTCTTTTTTGCTTTCAACCTTTTAAGCTGCGCCTATAGTAGAAAAATGTGAAACACCTAATGGTGCTAATGGCACTTGTATTTCCGTTATACATTGCGAATCGCTGATGCGGGTTCTACAGAAACCTGACTTTTTTGAAAATGATGCTAAATATTTGAATGCTAGCTTCTGCGGTGATGGCGCTAAGTTTCCAAAAGTGAGTAAGAAAACAAGAAGTTTATACAGTTGATATAAATAATGCAGCTGAAAATAGGTTTGCTGCCCAGAGGCGCTGGTCGCGGAAGAATTGAGTTTACCGCTGCCGCCATATTGCGGCGTAGTGTTCCCAGCTGAAAATTATTTCGACGCCGGTTCAATTACCAGCAGCGAGGAATATCCCTGGACAGTGTTGCTTCTATACACAAGTATTGAACTATATTTACATATACATATATATCAATATTTATAAATAATTATGCATCTTACAGAAATGGAAAAAACTCGTCCCTACTGCGGCGGCACACTTATACACGAGCGCTATGTGCTCACCGCGGCGCATTGTCTGTATGAGAATGAGCCAGAGTGGACCTTAACCGGCATACGTTTGGGTGTGTGGGCTACAACAGTGATGCAGGATTGTAAAAATCAGGCGTCGGCCGATCAAATGGATTGTGATTCAATCTCAGTCGATTTGGCTGTGAGCAAAGTAATCAAACATCCTGAATATGAGTCGCTGTATAACGATCTCGCGTTGCTGCAATTGAGCGAGTCGGTACATACCACACGTTACGTAGCACCGATTTGTTTACCCTTTGAAACTGAACACGTATCGGCTAGTTTCAACGATGACAAGATACTGCAAATATCCGGATGGGGTGCGCACTTGTTCGAGGAAGTAGCAGAATTCAAAATGAAATCCATTGTTCATATATCCAGCTTGGAGCAATTTAAGGATCGTTTTTTGACTGAAGCCGGCATTAACTTGACAGCAAACCACGTTTGTGTGAAAGATAAAGGTGTTCATGAACACAAAATTTTAGATTCTGGCGGTGCACTGATGTCGCTAGCGAACGTTGGAAAAATGCAATCGTTTTTTTTGCTGGGTGTCGAAGCTATAAGCTATGAAATTCCGCCAGAACAGGGATTTCCATTTATCTTTACGCGCATTAGTCCGTATTTGGATTGGATAAAAAGGGAAATTCGCGAAAATTAATTAATAGGGGAAGTAGGCTAAAATAATACAAAATCAATAATAAGTTGCGCCCATTATTATGGCTTAAAAAATAAAACTAAATAAATGACAAAATAAATTAAAATTAATATATATATAGTCAGACTTAAATTAAAAAATAAATAAAGAGGTTTGAAACAAGTTATTGACCCTGCGTTTTGTTTTGTGTGTGTAACACATCTACACATTTCTAACTATATTTACACTAAAAACTTTGCAAACAAGCGATTGAAAAAATTTTAGCTAATAATTATAATTAAAACATTTAATTACCAGCGTACAGGAGCGGATCCACGGGGGAACTGAGGGAGTAAAAAGTTGTACATTATTTCCACTGAGCCGCAAATAACATAAAAACTCAAAATCCTTTTTATCTTACTTTCAAGTTTTTAAAATTTATTTCTTGCGCACATACCGACAAGCAAAACAAACCAATGCTTACACAATACAAACATAAATATGTATGTACATATTCTTTCTTTGGCACATTTGTCTGTATGTTTACGAAAGCAAATCGAGCCACATACGAGTATGTACAATCATTTGTGAGGAAATACTACTGTGATCAAATTGAAAGGTGAATTTTGTCCATTTCATCTCCTTCAAAGTAATCCGCTAAGACTGCAAAACACTTATTCCAACGAATTTTCTAGTCATCATAGCACTTGGAAAAATCCTCCGTGGTGACGACCATCAGAGCTTTCTTCGATTCAGCTTTTATATCCTCAACTGAGTCAAAAAGGTGTCCTCGGAGTGATCATGTGAATTTGCTGAATAGCCAGAAGTTACACGTAGGTAAATCAGGCGAATGCGGTGGTTGCGGCACGATATCATTAGTTGAAAATTTGACGAAATGATCACGAATAACCAATGCAGTATGAGATTTTCCATTAACGCACTTCTTTGTTCAATAAATTCAGACATAGTAAAAATCGAAGAATTCACTTTTAGAGCCTTACAAAACGACGCGTATCTCAAATACTAATAAATATTTTGAGGTGGAATTTAGGACAGATGTCTTTAATAGTTACTAACTTACAGAAAAAAATTACCGATTCGAAAAACACACGAAGAATAAATTAAAAATTTACATTTCAATTTCATTCATTTCTGTGATGAAATTGAAAGGTGAATTTTTAATTTAGCCAGACATAAAGGATATGAGGAAGTTATAACATTTTTTTAAGTTTCAAGACCGAAACGTAACACTGTTTTAGCGCAATTCTTGGGCAGAAAAATTGTGCAGCTTTGTGAGACAAAGCTCACAGGCACCCTTCCAGAAGTCGTTCAAGTACTGACAAAAATAAGCGAGTGGAAGAATAGAATCAATCAATCGACCGTACGAAAGCATAAATCGTCATAACAACATTGGTTGCAACACTGAACATGCGAAGAATGCATGCTGATCATTACATTAATGAAATTTTCTCAAATGCTTCAACCATCTGTGTGTCGAAAAATTAGATGTTGAAGTGGAAAAACCCAGAACATGTAGTCGTCAGAGTCATCGAAACAATCACCCATCTCAAAGCTGTGAAGACTTTACAAGGTTTCTGCATACATTCCACTCATTGACACGGATTTAAAATACGCGGTTTTCCGATGAAGTTCTTGAAATTTTAAGTTTGAGGCAGCTGTTACCTAAATTTAACCTAAATTTTAAAGGAAAGGATTTAACTGTACTCATTGAATGCCTAATTAGAAGTTTTGGGAAAATCTTGACCGGAAACAAAGAACTGCAAAAAATGAAGCTCAAACAAAGTAGCCCTCTTTCAACAACAATGGATGACTACGGCATTACTGTGGAACCAGAAGAAATAATAGGAAGATTTAGTAAAATAAGCAGACACCGTATTGATTTTATGCTGTAAATTTAATGTTGAAATATGTATAAAAAATAAAATTATAGTTTTAAGTTAAACATTTCTTAAATCAATTACAAAATCATAAAGTTACCGTCACGTGACAAAAGTACAGTTAAATTTTACGGTGAAATACTTGTAATAAGCGAGTTTTTTGTGTTCTAGCACTACTTTAATCAGAATCTGTCCTCGTTTTCCCTCTTTGAGAGAAAGTCAAACGGTAATGATCCCGTCCTTCACACATACATATGTATATGAAATTGGTATTCTTAAGAATAAATGGATCACGCGTTTATTCTTGGCTAGATCTTTCATTAGCTCGAAGGGTAAGTCCGGAACCGAGAATTATCGTCGGATTTATATGTAAAGATACTTTTAGATCAATATTCGTACATGAATCGTTCTGTATATTTCTAGTTTATAGGCTAATTAAAGTTTAGAGTAGACTTAAGTTTTCGAACATTGAGTTTTAAAAACTAATCTCTAACACTTTTCTGAAATTATCTGATTTCTTCTGCTCGAAATTTAATTCGTAAAATATTTTCTCTAAATCACGTGATGTTTAAGACGCTGTGTTCGTCTAACCTCAGCACTTACAAAACCGTGCAATGACCCATGTAATTAATTTTTTTTTTAGCAAAATGGCAGCCCTATTCGAGAAGCCGTCCAGCTAAATAATTCGCATTGTAATAAAAAACTTTAGTCGCAGAAATAGAGAAAGCTACGAGCGGCTATAGAGGCAATAAGTGCGACATAAAGTTTTCAACAGCCAGCACAATGGCAACAATCAATATAGCAATAACAATGCGAACAAAACGAATGCGAGTGCAAAGTTGCCAACTAACACCGACAATATTGTGGCGTGTTTGGCAACAACAATCCATATACAATCAAAAGCGCCATGCGCAACGAAACACAATGAAAGCAGAACACAATGCGCGCGAGTTGAATAAAAGCTGGGAAAAAAAGGAACGACGAACCCAGAATGGCAATAACAAAGACCATTTGCAACACTATGTTGAATAATTGCAATAGAAATAGAAATCAACAGAAGAATTTTAAATACAAATGTTGGCTTAGCAAATATGAGAAAAATTAGTAAGGGAGTCATAAGTTTTGCTGTAAACCGAAGTTTGAATACATACTACTTCTTCTTCTTCTTTAATTAATTTAATTAATAGTTCTTCTTTACTGGCGTAGACACCGCTTACGCGATAATAGCCGAGTCAACAACAGCGCGCCAGTCGTTTCTTCTCTTCGCTACGTAGCGCCAATTGGATATTCCAAGCGAAGCCAGGTCCTTCCCCACTTGGTCCTTCCAACGGAGTGGAGGTCTTCCTCTTCCTCTGCTTCCCGCGGTGGGTACATACTACTATGAGCAAAAAATAGTAAGACTTTGTTCATAATTTTAAAATTATTAATTCATTCTTCAAAATCTGTGTACAGAGGCTGCTATATATGGGCCATTCCATCAATTGGCGACATGGTTTTGTACCCGTGGTTCTCTGATTTTGACGAAACTTTAGAATATCATAATATAGACTAAAATAAGAATATCTGTAAACTTTTTAGTGGTCAAAGTTGCTCCATTGTTTTTTGGCGCGCACTTCAAATTGAGATCAAACAAAAAAATGACTTTTTCTTTTAATTTTTAACGACTTCAAAATTGAGTGAAAAAAATTTTGAAGTTATCCATTTTTATGTAAAAAAATCTCAGCTTTCTGATAAAAATATTTTCAAAATCCCAAAAATCCCGCTTTTTGTGCTCTTCCCCCACTTTTTTTTCAAAATTGACATTTTTATTCGATTTCTCGTTAAATTTTACATAAGAATCAGTTTTCAAAAATATGGGACTCTGATCCCATGAACAGCAAAAAAAAATCAAAGTTGTCGCTATTCGGCGCATATTTTTATGAATGAAAACAGTGATTTCTTCTTAATTCAAGTCTAAGAATACAATTTACGCATTTACCTCTTTCACACAACCTTCTAAGCGGACACACTGCGCAGTATAGCGACAACTTTGAAGTTTTTTTGCTGTTCATGGGATCAGAGTCCCTTATTTATGAACATTGATTCTTATGTAAAATTTAACGAGGAATCGAATGGAAAAGTCAATTTTGAAAAAAAAGTGGGGGAAGAGCACAAAAAGCGGGATTTTTGGAGAAAACATAGTTTTTTTGGATCTTGAAATTTTTTTTGGATTTTGAAAATATTTTTATCAGAAAGCTGAGATTTTTTTACATAAAACTGGATAACTTCAAAATTTTTTTCACTCAATTTTGAAGTCGTTAAAAAATAAAAGAAAAAGTCATTTTTTTGTTTGATCTCAATTTGAAGTGCGCGCCAAAAAACAATGGAGCAACTTTGGCCACTTAAAAGTTTACAGATATTCTTATTTTAGTCTATATTATGATATTCTAAAGTTTCGTCAAAATCGGAGAACCACGGGTACAAAACCATGTCGCCAATTGATGGAATGGCCCATATATTTCTGGCCTAGGCAACACTAAGTGTTTCCAGGTGCAATGTGACATTTCCATTGGAAAGTTTGACATTTTTTAGCATAACATCACTCAGAACGTTTTGTCATTTAATCGTGAATTGTTTTATTTACAGGGAATTAAAAAATTCATCTCGGCCAAAAAATGGAATTAACTCGTGAACATTTTTGTGCGATCATTTTTCACAACTTTCGATTATCACGACAAGAGTGCATCGATGAACTAAAATCTTTGTATGGCTATGAAGCACCATCCTATAGCACTGTGAAAAACTGATGCAACGAATTTAATCGTGGCCGACGCTCGCTCAAAGACGAATTCCGTGAAGGTCGTCCAAAAAACAGCCGTTGTGCCAGAAAACATCGATGCCGTACGTGAACTGATAATGCAAGACCGTCATGTAACATACCTTCAGATAGAGGCATACCTATGCATTTCTCCCACCAGCATACATTCGATATTGCATGAACACCTGGCCGTAAAAAAGGTTTGTTCTCGTTGGATCTCGCTCAATTTGACAATCGCTCAAAAAAAGGCTCGTGTGGATTGGTGTAAAGAAATGCTGAAAAAATACGATGCGATGCTTCAAAAGACGTTTATTAGATCGTCACAGGTGACGAATCATGGATCTATGCGTATGAGCCCGAAACAAAACAGCAATCGACCGTGTGGGTCTTCCAAGACGAGCCAAATCCAACGAAAGTTGTTCGTGGAAGAAGCACTTCGAAGCAAATGGTCGCCTGTTTCTTCGGCAAAACTGGTCATGTGGCGACTGTTCCGCTTGAGCAACGTAGGACGGTCAATTCTGAGTGGTACACCACCATTTATTTGTCTGAAGTCTTCGGAGAAATTCGAAAAACGAACAAGAGAAGACGAATCATTGTGCACCATGACAATGCGAGCTCTCACACATCGGCTCAAACCAGTGCCTTTTTGACCGGCCAAAACGTCGAATTGATGGGTCATCCGCCGTACAGCCCTGACTTGGCACCCAATGACTTCTTTTTATTCCCACACATCAAGAAAATAATGCGTGGTCAACGATTTTCGTCGCCAGAAGATGCTGTTGAAGCATTCTCAATCGGAGTGGAAAAAGTGCTTCGAAAATTGGTTTGAGCGCATGCAAAAGTGTATAAATCTTGATGGAGAATATTTTGAAAAACAATAAAACTATTTTCGTTGATAAATATTCCTATTTTCATTATTAGGCCAGAAATATATATAGCAGCCCTCGTAAAATGCGCAAACGACGCATAACAATCAAATATTAGGTTGTCAAATATCTCCCTTCCGCTTTTTTGCTCTTTATTCAATGCTTTATAAAAAGTGTTACTGTGATACGATTTAGTTCAAATCGTTACGTTCGATAATCTATTTCCATCTTGCCGACAAATTCATTATACCCCCCTTGCAGAAAGCCCCCTCCTAAGTTGCGAAGAGCTCGGACAGCCACTTTTTCCAAGCCTCTTTTGAATTCAACTTTACACCAACAAGGGCGTTCGCCATGGACAGGACAGGTAATCACTTGGCGCTATGTCCGGGCTATACGGTGGATGCGATAAAACTTCCCATCCGAGCTCCCGTAGTTTCTAACGAGTTATCAACGAAGTGTGTGGTCTGGCGTTGTCTTGATGGAACACTACACTCGTCCTATTGACCAATTCCAGACGTTTCTGGTCTATCGCCAGCTTCAAGCGGTCCAGTTGTTCGCAGTAGATGGTAGAATTAGGCGTCTGGCAATATGGGAGCAGCTCATAGTGGATGATTCCCTTCCAATCCCACCAAACACACATCAAAACTTTCCTGGCCGTCAACCCTGGCTTGGCCACTGTTTGGGACGATTCACCGGCCTTCGACCACGACCGTTTTCCCTTGATATTGTCGTATGTGATCCATTTTTCGTCGCCAGTCACCATCCGCTTCAAAAATGGGTCGAGTTCGTTCCGTTTCAGCAGCATATCGCAGGCGTTAATTTGGTCTAGAAGTCTTTTTGCGTCAAATCATGCGGCACCCAAACATCAAGCTTTTTTGTGTATCCAGCCTTATGCAGACAGTTTAAAATGGGTTGGTGACTAACTTCCATCTTCTGGGCGATATCACGAGATGCCACATGCCGGTCTAACACGATATTTTCCATGATTTGATCGGTATTCGTCGTCACAGGTCTTCCGCCGGGTGGCTTATCTATGCTGCCGGTTTTACCCGCTCTGAATCGTCGAAACCATTCGTCCTCAGTTCGAAGAGTACCATCCTTCAAAACAACATTAATCTCACGGAACGAAGGAAAATTTGAAAATAGCGCGAATTTCGGCGTTAGTGAACTCCATGTTTACACGTCTATAACTGTTGAACGCAATATGCAAACTAATTATGCTTAGCGTCATTTTGTAGGTTATGTCAAGACCTTTCAAAGATGTATAGTATTGCCAAATACGATCTGTAGCGCTTTATATGTACATAGCCGCGAAATTCAAAAGATAAAAAAGCGGAAGGGAGATATTTGACAACCTAATATTATCAAAATGTTATCGATAATCGAAGAAAATTGCCAACATAACCTTGACTTTTGATCTGCCTTGATGTGTTTTTTTGGTAAGCATAGATCCAAGACTCATCGGCCGTAATAATACATTTCATGACATACTGATATTCTATCAAGACGTTGACGTAACGCTGTTTTCAGAAAAAATTGAATGATTCCAGCCAATCGTGCTTTCATTTCTTTTAGGCCCAAATGATTTTTAAAAATGGTTTTCACTGTACCCTCAGATATTGCAACGATGCTGGCAAGTAAGATCTCTGATTATCAAGCATCAATTCCTTTATTATTATTTTTTTTTTTTTACGTGGACGTGGTGTCGTAAAAAACAATTATCACCGAACTTGCCCACAGAGAAAATATTTTTGATATGTCGGCATTTGGGTTTTTCTTTTTTGATTTGTGGAAATTCCGATTTGTCGGTATTTTGATTTGCTGTAGATTTGAATTGTGTCGGAATTTCGAACTTCCGCATTTAAGTATTTCCCAGAAAATGCAGACATGATAAAAAGGGAGGAAAGCAAAAAATTATATCGTATAAACAAACGCTACCCTAAAAAATTGCGCTCGGGTATAAAAATACTCGTGTAACCCAGTTGAGAGAAGCAAAAGTACTCACAAAACAGTTATTATTTGCTCATTTTAAACATGCATATAACATAAAAGGGCTAATATGTAATGTGGCCAGTGCAATGAACTTGAAATCTAATTTTACTGATAGATTTTAGCCACTGAAGCCGCTGCAGCAAGCTTAAGTTGGCATTGAATAGATGAATACATCTATTACAATAATGAGAATTATTTATTCACAAGATTTGCCAGATATCAACTAAAGCACAAAATATTCAAATTTTGATTTTTCAATATTGGATAAAAAAATCAGACGACGGAAAGCTTCAGCCTATGAGATATTAGTAGTTTGGTATTAATTAGCCATTGTTATTTTGCAAACTCTCTTACTGGGTTTTTTTCGAAATCGAGATGGACGTAAATCGTTTTGGTAAGATGATAATGCCACTCTCCACTACACAAATTTCTTAAATATTTTATGTATTTGAAATGTTACCTTAAAAAGCAAATTTAGTTAACCTTAACGAATAATAGTACAAAACCTCCGCTAGTCTTATAATTTTTCTCTGAGGATAAATTGTATTCAATTTTTAAAGGAACAATGAATAATTTTTTTACCACCAATTGCGTGTCCGAATTGTTCCGCTGAGTACGATTTTCGTATGTATGTACATGTGTATTCTATATAAAGAAGAATATATATATGTGTGTGAGTGTTGTAATTAAATTGTCATCGCCTTTCTAGGGAGTCGTAAAGTAAATGCAATTTGTCAGCAAAGCGCTCGAAACGTACTCGTCATACCCACAGAATATTGTCGTGTAATGGCCTCGGGCTCTTAAAATTTTGCGTTTATGGTTTTTGTTGATGCCTTTGGAGTGCTTAGATGGCAATTGTTTGTAAACCTTAAAAAAAAATATTGACTAGCTTGAAGACATTTAAAGCTTTAAAGTGGGGAATGGTGAGGTTTTGTAATTTATTGGGGCAGATTGTTAATTGAAATGTTTTTATTGGTAATTGGATTTAGAAACGAAGTTTACGTGATAGCTTTTAATTCTCCATTGTAATAAAAAGACAAGCTCGGGTTTTAGAGAGATTTTCTTAATGCATCATTTTATTCTTTTTAATCACTGCATTGTTGCATTGATCAGAAACTGTTATCTCTCATAGAATAATGTCCGATAATTGGCAATGAATGTCCGATATTTATTTCGAAATTTTCCTTGTCACTTCCCGCTACTGCATTGAAACACTTATAATTTTATGTATGTACATAGCGTTCTTCTAGGAGATGGATAAAATGTTACCTGCTAAAGCTTTCTTGACCGTAGAGAATATTTCCTTTCCAAGTTGCTCCTCATTTCAAAGAAACACTTGTATAAGAGAGCTTTTGTTTAATGACTAAATGAATAAATATCTGACTCAGTTTTTTTTATAAAATATTTTTTTTAAGGTTTGATTATTTATTGAATAAGCTTATCAAAAGCTCGGATGGTATATTTTTAACTGCTATGCGCTTAAAAAAGAGTTAGGGAAATGTTAACTATAGAAAACGATGCAATCTGTGAAAAGCTGTTATAAAGTACATATTTATAGAGTATTGGATGTTCCCTTTACCATTAAAAATTTTGTTTGAAAATAATTATAGCGACGCTCTCAGGTTCACTTAATTTAGGCATTTGATTTAATTTGTTAAGTGGGAAATGATTCGCAAATTTAGAGCTCGAAAAGCAAGGCCATCTGGACGAAACGGAAAGCAAAATCGACACTAAGTCATCTTCTTATCAAATTTGACTCAAATTGAGTCCAGAGAAAGAAACTCTTGCAACGATCTTACAGGTCATCCTAATCAAACTTTATGATGAACCGTATGACCTTGTACTTTTTCAAGTAGTTTTATACAAAAAGTCCCGTAACATTAGAATTTCCTAAATACTTTTTAGGAATGCTGCTGATAAAATTCAGGAGCAGTTTCGGTTAACGAATTTGTTTTGTTTTTTACGTTTTCCAACAAATTTTATCAAATCAAATCCTTAGAAATTAACTTTTGCTTGGAAATAAGGCAAAATGATCGAATTATTTCTGACAATTGCTTGGACCAAAATATATATGTAGCTATGTACATATGTATGTAAATACACACAGTGCATTATTAGCGACTAATCTTCCCTGGTAGCATCTTTTATATTACTTGAATTATTATCGCAATTTCGGATTTCATTGACAATCAAAATAAACTAAAATGAAAATAATTGTTGGGCTGACACCATCACTACTAAGCAGGCTTATACGTATATGCCAATGGTTTTAGTCGGGAGTACTTGGGTATTCATAAATGTTCTTCCCACATGCGTATGAGCTACTTGATTGTTGTTGGAGATATTTTGTTAACCTAATAAAGGCGGTTATCCTGCGGCTATGTGCAAGTATTCCCCGCCCCACTCATTAATATCAGGTATACTCCTTCTGCATCCTGTCTGCAGGCGTTCGAAGGGAAAAACAGGAAATTCCTCTACCTCCTTCTTAGTTATAATGGCACTCAGTATCTTCAGTAGTCTGCTTTCGCGTCTCGCGAATGCGTTGGTGGAATGTAGGCACATATATGTATTTGCTTGTGTGTGTCTGACGAGGAATTCCATTTAAATTCCATGTAATTTGATTTCCGTTTTTGAATTAAATCGAAATTTCAATTCGCTACCGAACGAATGAATGAAGCCATCAGCAATTCCGACCAGACTCCGTTGCTTCTCACACCATCAACACATATAAAAATGATTGTATGCCTGTGCTTGTGGGTGTTGCTCTACATAATCCATGCTTTCATCAATAAGCTCACACACCTACCATCACCGCCATTAATGTCCTCAATTGCGGTAGTTTATTTTATTAAACACCACGAGAGTGTTTGTGTGTTCGTATACATCTTCTGTGAGTGCGCGCCTTCATTTTGTCTTACTGCCTATATTGTTGCAAATAAATTATTGTGTAAATAAATCTTTGGAATTCCGTAAATTTTCGTCAATTCCGCACAAATATTGATTGAGTGCAAATACTTACTCGCAATTGGAATTGTAAAGCGACTATTCTAATTTGGTTTGTTTTTATCGTTAGGTAATTGGCTTCTTAATGAATACGTAAATTTTTTAAATTCTTATAATCTACATTGCTAATAAAACCTCGTGAATTGTAGGTGAGAAAAGATTATAAGAGGTACAAATGAACGAAGACAGATTTATAAATATGTTCCGATTTATTGTAGTTGTGGCCATTTTTTAGTTGGTATTGTTATCAGACTCTGTTCTGATTTTTTTCTCGTCTCGTAATATTTTGGTTCACCTAACGGTTATTTATATTACCTAAAACTTGGGGGATGGAGTCATGTGTAGAAGTTCACGCAAGTGAGGAAAGTTTTCTGATCGCCATTCAATTGGGAGTGGCCAGAAACGATTCTTTTACATATGACTCAAGCAGCTCACGACTTCCGGTCTCTGACCAAGTATCCTCTGGGTAGCCTAAGAACACCCGTTTGAAGGCGAGCTAAAATGAGAAGGCGAAATATTCCCTACTTAGGGTTGTGCGCTGGGCTTGGGACCCGCTACTTAAAAACCGCCCCAATGAAAAAGTTTAAACAGCCTCGGATAAGTGACCCCCCTTTTGATGACGACCATGGCAAACGAATTAAGGACCATGATTTGAGGGCATGCACCTGGAATGTCCGGTCCCTTAATTGGGAAGGTGCCGCTGCCCAGCTGGTTGATGTCCTCGTGAAAATAAAGGCTGACAAGAAATGCGATGGACGGGACAAGGACACAGACAAGTAGGTCCTTGTGGCATTTACTACAGTGGCCATATAAAGGAGCGCAAGTTTGGTGTTGGATTCGTAGTGGGAGAGAGACTCCGTCGCCAAGTACTATCATTCACTCCGGAGAATGAACGTCTAGCCACAATCCGCATCAAAGCGAGGTTCTTCAACATATCGCCGATTTGCGCCCACGCCCCGATGGAAGAGAAGGACGATGTGACCAAAGATGCCTTTTATGAGTGCTTGGAGCGCACTTCTGAGAGATGCCCCCGCCACGATGTCAAAATCGTGCTTGGCGACTTTAATGGCAAGGTGGGCAAAGAAAGTATCTTTGGCCCTACGGTTGGTAAATTCAGCCTCCACGAGAAAACATCCCCAAATGGGTTGAGGCTGATCGACTTCGCCGGGGCCCGAAATATGGTTATCTGTAGTAATAGATTCCAGCATAAGAAGATTCATCAAGCTACCTCGCAGTCTCCGGATCGAAAAACCACCAACCAGATCGATCATGTTGTGATAGACGGAAGACACGCCTCCAGTGTTTTAGATGTGCGTGCGCTCCGAGGTCCTAACATCGACTCGGACCACTATATTGTTGCAGCCAAAATTCGCACCCGCCTCTGTGAAGCAAAAAACGCACACCAACAAACACAAGGAAGGCTCGACGTCGAGAAGCTGCAATCACAACAGACAGCCGAACGATTTTCTACTCGGCTTGCACTCCTGCTCTCTGAGAGCACTCGTCAATAACTCGGTATAAGGGAACTGTGGGACGGCATTTCAAACTCCTTACGTACAGCTGCAAACGAAACCATTGGTTTTCGGAAAGTGCAAAAGAACAGCTGGTACGACCGAGGAGTGCCGTTTCGCAGCGGAGAGAAAACAGGCGGGATTGAATAGATACCGAGAGTTGAAGAGGGAAGCAAGACGCATTTGTAGACAGAAAAAGAAAGAGGCCGAAATGCGTGAGTACAAAGAGTTTGATAAGCTGGCCGACAGGGATAATGCTCGAAAATTCTACGAAAAGATGCGGCGACTTACAGAAGGTTTCAAGACCGGAGTATACTCTTGTAGAACCCCCAAAGGTGATCTAGTCACCGATGCCCAAAGCATACTTAAATTATGGAGGGAACACTTCTCCAGCCTGCTGAATGGCAGTGCACGTACAACGCCAGGAGAAGGCGAACCCGATTCCCAATCGATGACGATGGAGCAGACGTTCCATTGCCCGACCATGAAGAGGTTCGAATAGCAATTGCCCGCCTGAAGAACAACAAAGTGGCAGGGGCCGACGGATTGCCGGCCGAGCTATTCAAACACGGCGGCGAAGAACTGATAAGGAGCATGCATCAGCTTCTTTGTAAAATATGGCCGGACGAAAACATGCCCAATCCATAAAAAAGGAGACCCCACAATCTGCGCCAACTACCGTGGGATTAGCCTCCTCAACATCGCATATAAGGTTCCGTCGAGCGTATTGTGTGAAAGATTAAAGCCCACCGTCAACAAACTGATTGGACCTTATCAGTGTGGCTTTAGACCTGGCAAATCAATAACCGACCAGATATTCACCATGCGCCAAATCTTGGAAAAGACCCGTGAAAGGAGAATCGACACTCACCACCTATTCGTCGATTTCAAAGCAGCTTTCGACAGCACGAAAAGGAGCCGCCTCTAAGCCGCGATTTCTGAATTTGGTATCCCCGCAAAACTAATACGGCTGTGTAAACTGATGTTGAGCAGCACCAAAAGCTCCGTCAGGATTGGGAAGGACCTCTCCGAGCCGTTCGATACTAAAAGAGGTTTCAGACAAGGCGACTCCCTATCGTGCGACTTTTTTAATCTGCTGCTGGAGAAAATTATTCGAACTGCAGAACTTAATCGAGCAGGTACAATCTTTTATAAGAGTGTACAGCTGCTGGCGTATGCCGATGATATTGATACCATCGGCCTCAACACCCGCGCCGTTAGTTCTGCCTTCTCCAGACTGAACAAGGAAGCAACTCAAATGGGTCTGGCAGTGAACGAGGGCAAGACGAAATATCTCCTGTCATCAAACAAACAGTCGTCGCACTCGCGACTTGGCTCTCACGTAACTATTGACAGAATCCAATGTGGTTTACGTGAGTACCTGCCTGCGAAGGCTTAATCCCACGGTGTTTTCTAGAAACACGTAGATCAGTATAATGCGCCGATCAACGCCCCAAGGCATAAGTGCATGCACAACACTATACCATGAGAGTACCAAAGCATGAGTGCCGCCCCGTCACTTATGCCTTGGTACCAATCGGTTCGGGTGAAAACCAAAGGAAACACCCTAGCCACCTTGGTCGGGTTCGAGGCCCATCTAAAACCTCTGCCGTACTCTGGGTCCGGCACCCGGCCGCAGTGCGACTCCACATTGGACAAAAGCCCTTCCTGCATTTAGGTTTCAACCACAGCCACCACGAATCTCCCCAAAGGGCCAAGACCCAATGAGCAGATTGGAGTTACCTCCAAAGGCAAACTGCTCCCCGTGGTACCATGTTTTAGTCTTTGGTGTGACCTGTAGATCACAAGTGTTACGATGTGTTATGTGTCATATTATTTTTATTTTGTGTTTGTTATACAATTGCAAACCCATCTAAAGCATATGATATCACTTCAATATAGCACTTTTCCGACATGTCTAACTAAGCTGAATATTCTTATCCCCCTCCCCGCAGGGGGACGAAACTATTGACAGTCATAACTTTGAAGTTGTAGATAATTTCGTCTATTTAGGAACCAGCATTAACACCACCAACAATGTCAGCCCGGAAATCCAACGCAGGATTACTCTTGCCAACAGGTGCTACTTCGGACTGAGTAGGCAATTGAGAAGTAAAGTCCTCTCTCGACGAGCAAAATCCAAACTCTATAAGTCGCTCATAATTCCCGTCCTACTATATGGTGCAGAGGCTTGGACGATGACAACAACCGATGAGTCGAACTTAAGAGTTTTCGAGAGAAAGGTTCTGCGAAAGATTTATGGTCCTTTGTGCATTGGCCACGGCGAATATCGCATTCGATGGAACGGTGAGCTGTACGAGATATACGACGACATTGACATAGTTCAGCGAATTAAAAAACAGCGGCTACGCTGGCTAGGTCATGTTGTCCGGATGGATGAAAACACTCCAGCTCTGAAAGTATTCGACGCAGTGTCCGCCGCGGGAAGCAGAGGAAGAGGAAGACCTCCACCCCGTTGGAAGGACCAAGTGGGGAAGGACCTGGCTTCGCTTGGGATATCCAATTGGCGCCACGTAGCGAAAAGAAGAAACGAGTGGCGCGCTGTTGTTGACTCGGCTATAATCGCGTAAGCGGTGCCTACGCCAGTAAAGAAGAAGAAAACTTATCATGATAGAAATAGAGTTATGTATATACATATATAATTTATCGAATTTTTGATGGACCCTGTACTTCATACATCAGTTTATTTTTGTGATATTTTCATAAAACATTATACATATTTTCTGGCGACAATATGTCATTACCGCAAACATTTTCAAAATCAGTTCAACACTATACGAATTTCGAACCGATTAACTTAGTACCGTATATAACGGTTAATAGGTAAAACACAATTATCGCATTTAATTAATTGCCGAAACTGTGAGAAATCGGTCCACGAATTACCTAGTTCTCACATGATTTTCAATGAGTTATCTACCTAAAATAGCGTGGAATAAGAATACTTTAGAATTGCCACCGGTAACGGGTTAGCGTCTTCCTCAGTACGCAATACAGAATTCTCGACTTTAAACCGTTTATGGTGGCCAATATGTGCGATATTTTAGTGAAATAAATTGCCATATTTTCCTAAATATAATGTGGTTCAGCGCTGAAAATTAATGAAAATGGTTCAGAGTTTGATTTTAATCCCATATGTCCATAGGAAACTACAAAAATCTTTGAGTTATATTGTAAGTATGTAAGTTAATAATATTTTCGTCGAATGATGGATATTAAATTTATACGTAAACTATTTTAATATTAAGTTTTATCAACATCTAAGAGTTGAGAGAAATAAAATTTTGGGTTACAACTGTTTCACCTTTTCTGTACTTGTTTTTTAGTATTTATTATTAATGTAACAGTAACCAAACATTTGTGAATTTGCCATGGTCCTTTGTAAGATACAAATTCTTGATAAATATTTCTTCTTTTTCGAACTATTTTTTTATTTTGTGTAATAAAATATTTTTAATTAATTTGTTTAAATTATTTATATTATACACGATTTATTATATTGTACAATATATTTAATTACATAAACTTTTTATATGCAATAAAAATCAAACACATGTTTTTATTTGCTTGTAATGTAAATTTGTGTCTTAAAATTATTAAAACGCTGAAAATAAAACTTAGCCATTTAAGTCGCTATTTTACATAACAAGAATTATTTGCTTTTTTCGTTAGAATTTATTATTTCAAACCAAAACAAGAAAAAAGTTAACTTCGGCTGCACCGAAGATAATATACCCTTCACAGGTGCATTTTTCGAAGATTATGTTATTACCTTAAGCAGTAATCCATGTCAAATTTCGTGAAGATACCACGTCAAATGGGAAAGTTTTCCATACAAGCCCTTGATTCCGATCGTTCGGTTTGTATGGCAGCTATATGCTATAGTGAGCCGATCTGAACAACTTCTTCCGATATTACATTATTTCTATGAACTATAACTCATACCTCTTATATATCTCGTGAAGATATATCGTCAAATGAGGAAGTTTTCCAAGCAAACATTTGATTCGGATCATTCAGTTTGTATGGCAGCTATATGCTATAGTTTACCGATCTGTACAATTTCTTCGGAGATTACATTGTTGTCTTAGAAAATAATCTGTATCAAATTTCATGAACATATCTTGTCAAATGCAAAAGTTTTCCATACCAGCGGTAGATTCCAATCGTTCAGTTTGTATAGCAGCTATATGCTATAAGAAGCCGATCTGAACTACATATTTCTTCGTATATTACATTATTATCTTAGAAAATAACCTGTGCCAACTTTTGTGAAGATACATTGTCAAATGTAAAAGTTTTCCAAACAAGAACTTGATTCCGATCGTTCAGTTTGTATGGCAGCTATGGTCCGATATCGACAGTTCCAACAAATAAGCAGCTTCTTGAAGAGAAAATGACGTTTGCAAAATTTCAAAACGATATCTTAAAAACTGAGGGACTACTAATTCGTATATATACAGACAGACAGATAAATGGACATGGCTAAATCGACTCAGCTCAACATATTGATCATTTATATACATATATACTTTATAGAGTCTCCGACGCTACCTTCTGGGTGTTACAAACTTCCTGACAAGCTTTATATACTCTGTTCAGGGTATAAAAAAGGAAAAAGTTTACTTTACAAAAACACAATTTGTCAAATAAGCATATTTACATTTATTTTTTTCTTAGCTAGCTCACTTTGTCCACTGCGCTCAGACAGGTGTCTGCTTACATCGGTTCGACATTTAGTTTAGAGAGCGAGCCAATACCTTTTCTCGCATTGAAATATTGCATACTTTTAGGCATAAGTCACGCGCGAAACTTGGTAGTACTGGTTGTTGGAAGCATACATACATACATATATGTATAATTTTTATTGCGCTAGTTTTGCAATTAGTAAATGGCTATGAAATATTATTTTGAATTTCTTGTTATTTCAAACAGATTTCTTATTTCATTAAAATTAACATTTTCATTATATTTATCCACTAGACAAAAGTAGTTAGGTCTTTATTTATTAACAAGGTTTGTTTCTTTTAATTATTTTTTAATATAACTATTCTTTCTCATGTTTATAAGTATTGTACATTATGGCGGGTAAAAGTCGAATGTTTTGTTTCGCTTAGTACTCCGCCCAATTTGATTATTTTAAACTCTTAAACTCTTGCAACATGTTGCTACTATTATAATAGTTTTATTCGCACAAGCTGTAACTTGAGTAAGCATTGTGATATCTTGGTGAAACCAGGTATGTGGGTTTTTTCGTACAAAAAAATTACGAGTTCGTTGATGGGAGTTATCGGACCACAATCATGGGCACAAATCGTTATTAACCAAAAACCTATAAAGTGCCATAACTAAGCACTGAATAAAGATACATAACCGTAGTTTGGCACAGTGGATCGCAGTAGAAAGGGGCGCCAATGACGAAAAAATTTTCGAAAAGTGGCCGTGACCCCATCCTGTAATAAGTTTAATGTACATATCTCTTAAACTATAGCACAATTTTAAATTCCATTTGTTTTTTTTTTTAATTTTCCAGTACACAAAATACACACGAATTATGGCTTTCAGGTAGGCCTCCTTATGACCAAAAATTGTTCAAATTGAAGTAAACTTTTAAGCCGCTAAGTGCCGAATATTTGGACGCTAGTTCATATAGTTGACTTTTTATCGAAAATAGTGGTACATGTGTGAGATATATAATTGAAAATCTGGGATAATCCTTCTATGATTATAGTATGTCTGTATGTCGAAAGGGCCAATACTTCCCTTAGCCCCAATATACCTAATATAAATATTCTCTAATTTCCGGGTGACTTTATACCGTATATATCGACCAACATGTTAGTTATCTCTATTACGATGAGAGGGTGTTTTGCTCATAACAGTGTGTCCTTGTGCCTAAAAGCGAACCATTGTTGTGTTACACGAACTGATATAGCATCGTCTCCGTAAACTTCATAAATTTCATTGATGGCTTGCGTGGTATTCTTTCCATTTTTGTACAAAAATTTCAAAATATAGCGAATTTCTTCATTATTTTCATTCATTTTTGAACAGCTGAAACTTTTTTTCAACTTCTTTTAATTTACTCTTGGTTAAATGAATCTTAAAATCTCACCTTTTCAACATTATATGTTGACAAAATACGACTATCCAATATACATATATTTCCTTTTTAATTTAAATAAAAAATTAGGACTCAACAGCCCTCAAACTAATTAATGAAAGACGTTTTCTAAATTTAAAAAAGCTTCGGAAGGCCTATCTTTTAGGTCTGCATGCGTTTCTCATTTTTTACTATTTTCTGGGTTACTTCGAAATTGAATTGTCATCAAATGGGTACCACTATCTGCACATTCTCTAGACTTGTTTTTGTTGCTTGAGCATCATTTTAGCAAATTGTGTAACTTCTTAACACCTCTATCTAGCAGTTTACGAAAAAAAAATGTAAAGAATTTCTTTAGACCCTCCGCTATATCATTAGTTTTTTAATCAACCCATCCTCGTTGCAATAGACTGTCAAAGTAGCAACTTCAACAACAACAGTTCGGCAGCTTTAATCACCCATAATTACATTGTTTACAAGTTTGTTGTCGCTTCGTGTCGTTAATCGCACAGTTTATGCGCTGCGCTCAAGTCGGTTGGATAAAGTCACTGTGCGCATTTCGAAGTTGCCCTTACAACATTGAGTGGCTTGGCCGCCAGAGCGACCAGTTCGCGTGTCAGCTGTCCATGTGAAGCGATTGTGAATCAGCCAAGTGGCAAATTTATCAAATAAAACCCGCGCTTTGTTGGAATTAAGTACAAATCGCCATGAACTCGGAGTGTTGGATGGCAAAGTTGCACTTATAATTTACTTATACATACAGATACTTATATAAATGTGATTGTGTGGATGTAAATATAAAATAGCTCTGTAAACCCTGCAAGACGTGAATGCGCTCAAATCTTTTCATACAAATAGCTGAGCGCAGACAATCTTCGTGCGCAAGCGCAACTTGGAACGTCATCCACAAACACTAAGTTGCCACTAAGTCGCAACATTGCATAAATGCAACAATTTGTAGATATTTGAACTTTTGTGCATACAAATTGTTCATTTTGCCGCTCACCACTCGCTGCGGCTATCCAACGCTGCTACACGGGATTAAATCATACATATTTATATGCTAGTTTGTTTTTATCGTACCAATATCAATGAGTAACCGAAAATTCCCAAGCTTCATTGCGAGTTGGCCGGTTTAAACATCGATTGCCTGCATCTTTGGCTTTGCATGCCATTCGCTTTTATTTTCATTGCCTGCGTTTTGTTGCATGCCACAATGTCGCTTGATACATAGCTGCAGCACGATGTTCGAATTGTCGTTGAACCGTCGCTGCAATTTCATAATGAAAATTTGCCTAAAACACGAAATTTGTTTGCCGATTGTATAATCGCTCGCATAGGCTACAACATGAAAAGTGTGCAAACGCTTGGGATATCGCTGGGTTTTCTTGCCGGTTTGACAACTAAATATAAGGCATATTGTAATTTCTGGCTGCCGTAAATGTGATAATTTTAAATATTTTATGTATTCTCGAGCAGGAGAGAGAGAATCAAGAGATGTTGAATAACTGTTCTCAAGTAATTTAATTAAAAAAAAAATAGTGAAGAAAGCAACCTTTATTTTTGATAGTCGCCTTTTTTACAATACAATTCTTTTTGTAGTTTTGAATTCTTATTTATAAGGAACCAATCAGTGTTTTATTTTTCAGATGACCACAAGGTAGAAATCATGGCGACGCGGACACGGTTTGTTCCTCTCTATTTCAAGGACGCCTAACTCAAAGAGAAACTTGTTTTTTTTTTCTTGAGATCAATTTTGTGTATTTTTTAAATAAAGATAAACAAATAATAAAAAACGGATGGTAAAAATGTCAAAGAATTTTTTTATCGATTGGCCAAAACAGCTCGAAGTCTGGCCTCTGGACTGGCTTTAACGCTTTCGTGCCTTTGCTTATTTTGTTTTCAATAATCAAGAGAAATGCGTGGTGGTGATTGGTTCCTCCTCGTTGATAATTATATTACTTGTATATCGCCTTTACTGGGTCGTCAGAGTAGCGTTTATGTTAATATGCACTGAGCCTGAGGTTGACGTTAGTTAAAAGGACCTACAGTGTATGGTATTACGTGACTAAAATATAAATATATTCGATAAATCCAGGACTATTGTCTATCTGCCTATATAAATACATTGATCTGTTTGAAATACTAAAGTTCAGGAATTCTCTTGTAAATGTGAGTATTTTATATAGGTACAAAAAAATAAAGAGAACTTGTCAAACTCTCAACTGGCAATGTAAATACATGTTTTTGGCACTTATATTCAACACTTCTTCTTTATTGGCGTAGACATGACCTAGCCAGCATAGCTTGTCTCTTAATTCGCCAAACTTTGCAAAATCGTCGACTTAAGTATTCGCCGTTACTAATGCGCAAAGGACCATAAATCGTCCGCCGAACTCATCGGATGTTGTCATCGACCATGCTTCTGCACCAGACCTGGGTAATATCAAGTACCAGTACGACTTATAACAAGTACATTTTAAACGAATTGTACTGGTACTGGTACTAGCATTCCCGAAATTGTCAAGTACAAGTACAAGTAATTGAAAAATACTTGAAATTTTAACAAATACTTGAAAGTATTTGAAAAGAATTGAAAGTACTTGAAAAGAATTGAAAAATGTACTTGAATCTATTTTTCAATTCTTTTCAAGTACCTTCAATTACTTACAATTGTGAAACCAATATCTAAAAGAAATAACACAAATAAATGACATTTTTATATTTCTTACATGTCGTCTGTAGTGGATATTATCCGTGCGATTCTGTACTGTGATACAGTATCAAGTCTCTAAATTTGAGATTTTAAGTTAAAGACAATTTTTGAGACTTGAGACGATTTGCTATTCGGTAAGTGACAGTCACAAAATCTATTACATTTCATTATTCAGAGATGTTTTTACACTTGAATTAAAATAAATATGTCGATAACAAATATTAAATTTTCTATAACATCGTCAAAAAACATAATTATCAATAAAAATAAAAATACTATATTTGTTGACTTTGTTTCATAATATTTATGAAATTTATGTAAAATTGATTTATTTTTAACCTTTTCGTGTTTAAGTTGCTTAGAAAATATAAAAGAAATGACAATCGATTAATACTCTATTTAGTATATTCAAAATGGCAGCAAGAGTTCTTTTTAATTTGTGACCTGCTTACTATCAGGTCTCAAATTTTAGTCAATATTTTGAGACTAACGCTAGAGACTCTTTAGTGAACAACACGGTGATTGATGTTAGGGAGGTCCTAACAAAAAACAACCATACTTTAGAAGCGATTTCTAAAAGATTTGGTTGTCCTCCAAGGCAAAGATCGAAGTATGACTTCAAAGGTGCCGGTAAGAATGTATCTATTTACTTTTCTTCTGGGTTTTTACACATGTCTTTATTGTTTTAGGTGATGGTCAAGACACAAATGTCACCGCGTCAGCTCCACAAAGTGTTGATGTGAGAGCTGCGATAGCAAACCAATACTACAGTTATTTAAATGACCAATCGATGACTGATAGTACCTGGGACCGACATCCATTGCTGAAGGAGGCATTTGTGAAATTCAATACCCCACTGCCATCATCGGCACCTGTTGAACGTTTTTTTTTCATTTGCGGGGATAATAAATAGCCCAAGGAGAGGTTCATTGACAGACTTTTCTTTTGAAAAGTTTGTTCTAATGAAAGCAAATTAAATGTGGTTATGAGTGTTTTTTGTTGAATTATTGTTAATTTGTAATTTTGTTTTTTGTTGAATTACTGTTACTTTATAAATTTTTTTATGTTGAATTATTGTTTATTTTTGTTGTAAATGAAATTGAATTCTTCATTTGTGTTTAATTTGAAGTGCTTATTCAATATTTATTTTTAAATTTGATCAATGAATTGCATATTGTTAAATAAAAATAAGGAACAATATATAAGAAATATAAAAATGTCATTTATTTGTATTATTTCTTTTAGATATTGGTTTCAAAATTGTAAGTAATTGAAAGTACTTGAAAAGAATTGAAAATAGATTCAAGTACATTTTTCAATTCTTTTTTCTCTTTTCAAATACTTTCAAATATTTGTTAAAATTTTAAGTATTTTTTCAATTACTGGTACTTGTACTTATACTTGTACTCGAAAATTCTGAAAGTACTTAGTACATACTAAGTACTTCAAGATAAAAATTAAAGTATTTAAGTACGTACTAGTACCATTACTACTCAGTATTACACAGGTCTGTTCTGCACCATATAGCAGGACAGCTCGCCTTCAAACTAATGTTGTTTGACTACCCAGAGATACTTGGTAAAAGAATATGTATGTAAAAGAATAGTTACTGGCCACTGCCAAGTGAATGGGGCTTAGAGAACGTTCCTTACTTGCATGAAGTTCTACAGATTGCTCCATCCTCCATTCAAAACATTGGGTAGTCGAAAAAGTCTTTTCGTATTTTGTTAATACATAGATAGCGTTGCAGTCTTATATCTCCAGTGCTGTCGATACAATGTGATACCATCGTGTTGGAAAGGTGAGATTTTAAACTTCGTTTAAGAAAGAAAGCTGTTCAAAATTAGTGAAAATAATGAAGAAATACTTTATATTTAGGAGAGAATGCCAGGCAAATCATCAATGAAATTTGTGAAATTTACGGAGACGATGCTGTATCAGTTCATGTAGCACAACAATGGATCGCTCGCTTCCGTTCTGGAAATTTCGAAATTTCGATCTGCACTGATGAAAGTGTTACACTAATGGAATAATGTCTCCAGCGAAAAAATGGAAAAAAGTGGTCCACTAAAATGGTACATTTTTGCTTATTTATTTATTAGTATAAATACTCCTGCGAATGGTAGGCACCTTCTCGTGGTGCAGGGGCTTAAACCGCAGCACAGCACGGCATCTCCCAGCCGCCAGGGGTGATACTGAATAGGATCTCTCCTGGAGCTGGCGGAAGCCGCATGTGCGCGGTGACCAAGCGCTACCACCTCCTAATCCAGGGTGTTATGCGACCCGTGCCCATTGGATGATTTGCAGCCAGGAGGTGAAATCGGCTGTATTCGTACGGAGCCTTCCCACCACCGGGCCGCCTTGGGAAGTAACGGTGGCCTTACTGCGTCAAGGGGCTCTGGCGCAGCGGACTTTCTGGATTCCCCTTTACGATGACTAGACCGGGAGGCTCACAACACGGGCCAAACGGTCGTAAGAAAAAGATGAGCAAACAATTACAAAAACAACAACAACAAACACAACAAACACAACGGCAACGACCAAGGCAACGACAACGGACAATAGCAGCAGTAGTACCGCTAGCAAGAGTGGCCCATGGGCTAAACGTAAGTTTAGATTCATGGAGGTGTTGACGCCGCAAGAACGGGAGCTCTTTGAAGAGCACGCTCGCGACGACGACGATGTGCCCTCCTGTAGCGGAACTCAGCGCAGTGTGTCTACCGAGACCACGGTAAGTCGCGCAAATGCTGCCCCCGCAACCCCCTTGAGCAGGATCGACTGCGGAGAGGAGGGTGGTTCCACGATAGTGGAATCCAGGGGTGAACGGAAGAAGAAAAGGCAACGAGGGAACATCCCCTGCTGTAGCTAGGACAGCCAGGAGGCCACGACGACCCACGCAGAATAGGAATGAGCGGGGCCACTCTTAAGTGGTACCTAAGATTCCTGGAGGACGGCTTGTCACCGGAGTCAGCTGAAAAGCGGGCTCTGAGTAGGAGCAGTGGGAACAACCCCTCTCCCAACAGTGCACAACGCACAGGCACCAATGGTGGGTCGGCAGCAACAAGGCGCAGAAATCGTAGGCGTCGTCGAGCCCAAGCAGCCGCGTCGGAGGCACGGAGCGAGGCAAGGCCGGCATCCCAAGAAGCACCCATGGAGAAAAGAAAGAGTGGCCATTGTAACACCACAGGAGCCACCAAGGCCCAAAAGACCACGGGAGGACAAACCACAGGAGGCCAGTGGAAAGCGTTCCAACCCCAACCAGCAGCTGGTGAAAACCACAGGCCGCAAATATTCGGAGGCCGTGGGTAGCATCCGAATGGCAGTGTTGCCCCGCAACTACCCGGCGGAGGCCCTGGAGTCCGAACAGCTAACGGCTCTCCAGGACTGCCTTGTAAATGCCCTGTCTGTCGGCGTCGGCTTCACCGGCGCCTTCAATGGCATCTTCTTTAAGGGCGGCATGCTGCTGGTCGATTGCCAAGAGGAAAAGTCGGCCACCTGGCTGACAGAGATTGCGCCGAGGCTAGAGGGTTGGAAGGGTCCGGCCCTGTGTGTTAAGAGAGGGGAGGACATACCGCAGCTGCACAGCATGGTGGCGTTCTTCCCAATAAGTGCAGACAAGGGTTACGACTTCGCGCTCAGTCTGGTGAGGAACCAGAACGAAGGTTTAAGTACCTCAGCGTGGAAGGTCGTAGCAAGCAGCGTTGAGGGTTCTGGGTGGAACCTCAACATTACGATGGAGGACCAATCGTATAAGTATATCAGGCAGGAGGGATTTAGGCTGAATTTCCGCTTCGGCAAGATTATTGTGAGGCCATGGAGGCCCAAAGCTACGTCAGCTAACCAAGAAATCGCGACGGGGATGACCGCAGCACCGGCTCCACCCGTAACCCGCCCAGCAGCGCATGATGCGACTGCAGCTGTGGTTTCGGGAGGGCAAAGCGAGTCCCCCAACGAACCCATCTCGGCTGGACAGGATGTGACCACCGCCGCGAATGCAGATGGAAGCAAAAAATTCCCTGAACGAGCAGGAAGGCATGCCGACCACCCAAGAGCTTCTGGAGGGGCTGGAGATGCAGGTTGATGAAGATACCGTGGACGAGGACCTGTCTCTCATCGAGCCCTTATTATAAGTTCCAGAACCGGCATAGAAGTGGCCCAGGTGAACCTACATCACGCATCGGCGGCCTCGGCGGTCATCGTGAAGAGGTTCATCTCGGATAACCTGGGCATCCTTCTAATCCAGGAACTTTGGGTGTTCAGAGGAGAGGTAAGAGGCCTCAACTCGAGAAAGAGCAAGGTAATCTGGGATCTCTCTAGCGAGAGACCCCGTTCTTGTGTAGTCGTTAGAGCCGATATAGACTTTTTCCGTATTTCAGAGTTTCTAACGCAAGACCTAGCGGCGGTGCAGGTGAAGGACAAGGAAGGGTCGGACTTCGTCCTCGCATCCGCTTACTTTCCGGGAGAGACAGCCACAGCACCCCCCTATCTATAATCAGTCTGGTGGAATATTGCAACGCCAACAATCTTCCACTGACCATAGGGTGCGATGCTAATGCGCATCACTTAGAGTGGGGCAGTACGGATTGCAACGCGAGGGGTTCTTGAATTCATAACTAGTAATAACATTAGCATAGAGAATGTGGGTTGTGAGCCAACCTTCGTAACTAGTGTTCGCAGTGAGGTCCCTGAGCAATGACAACATGATCGGGCTGATCTCACAGTGGCGGGTGTCAAAAGAGCCCTCACTGTCAGATCACAGGATCATTCGTTTTGCTATAAGGGTGATAGTCGGGGACCGACCTCCGACCCGTACCCCTAGGAATACTGACTGGGGTATTTTCAGAGAAACCCTAAGCAAAAACATAAGTGAAGTGGGGCAGGCGGGTATTAGGTCGACCACAGCTGGACTGGAGAGCAAACTGTCAGCGATAAACCAGTCCATTGTGGACGCCTATCACTGTGCCTGTCCACTGAAAACGACCACCAGCAAACAAAGCTGCCCCTGGTGGTCCAGTAAACTCTCAGCCCTCAGACTAAAGGTGCGTAAGCTGTTCAACAAAGCCAAGCGCACAGGTAGCTGGGAGGACTACAAATGGCACCTAACAGCCTACAACAAGGAGATTAGGCTTGCCAAGTCTAACAGCTTCAAGAAATTCTGTGATAGCGTCTCCTCGACCCCGGAGGCAGCAAGACTGCACAAGGCGTTGTCGAAGAGTAAGACGGACACAGTTTTCTCCCTTAAAAGACAGGATGGGACCTACACGACAAGCGCGGAAGAGAGGGCAGAAACACTCCTACAAACGCACTTCCCGGAGACGGCTCAAGCTGACCTAACCCCAACTTCGGTCACACGTAGGCCGGATCGCTCGGACTGGCTGACTGCAAGGAACCTGTTCACTGCAGACTCAGTCAGGTGGGCACTGGCCTCCTTTTCAAGCCACAAGTCACCGAGAGTGGATGGCGTCTTCCCGGCCCTTCTGCAGCAAGGTATGGACATCCTCCTACCTCACCTGCTGGGGCTGATGAGAGACAGCCTGGCGTTGTCGTATATCCCTGAGCCATGGAGAATTGCCAAAGTAATTTTCATCCCCAAGATAGGGAGGAGGGACTATTCGCTGGCGAAATCGTTCCGGCCTATAAGTCTGACTTCCTTTATGCTGAAGGGGATGGAGAAAATAATAGACAATCATATCAGATCGGAAGCGCTGAAGACCGCACCCCTACATGCCGGGCAACACGCGTACAGAGCGGGTAGATCCACTAACTCTGTTCTGTACCAACTCACGTCCGAGCTGCAGGATTCGCTGGATAACGGCGAGGTTGCGATCTGCGCCTTCCTTGATATTGAGGGTGCCTTTGATAATGCGTCTCATACTAGCGTGATCAAGGCACTCGAGAGAAGGAACGTCAACCCCCAGATACGCAGATGGATAGAAGCCCTTCTGCGCACTAGCGTTGCAGAAACAACAGTGGGAGACAGTAAGATTTGTCTTGGCACCACGAGGGGCTGCCCACAGGGTGGAGTACTGTCCCCTCTGCTTTGGAGAGTAGACGAACAACTCGAGTTACTCACGACATTGTCATAATGGCGAGAGGCAAATTTGACTATCCAATTCTTGTTCTTGCAAAACCTTTGCACGGTGTACCAATTGCAGAATTTTCTTCTTGGTGCAACGGCACAACAAACACACCCAAAAATTTATTTGCAATGGCTGTAAAATATGTCAGACCAAGACCCATGTTTATTTTCGTGCCGTCATATATCACTTGGCTTTGCATATTTCGGTATGGGATTTTTGCATTTTGTGTCATGTTGAAAGAGTAAGAGAATCCCCGTATGGATAGTTGTCAGTGAAAACTCAGCGAAAACACAAATTGTCGGTCCGAACGACTTACATTCCACAACATACAAATGTGTTTTCAAAATGTTTTCAATGTCGGTCCGAACATAGTATAACAGTGAGAAGCTGTATTTGTATATGGAATGTAAACAAATATCAAGTGACAATTTAGGGCCGGCAAAATATGTCTTCCAAAAAAATCGAGTAAACTAGAGCAGGCACCGATTATTATGAGTGGAATGTAAGTTTTCAAGTAGTTTTCAGCGAAAACTGTGTTTTCGTTTGACAGATTTTACATGGACGAAAACACAAGTTTTCGTGCGAAAACCACTTTTTCCCACGAAAACATGTTTTCGTTGTCGGTCCGAACATAGCATAACAGTCAAAAGTGGTTAAATTAAGCGTGTTTAACATATTCCTCATCTGCTTCATTTGCCTATTTTTACATGCCACCAAAACTACGAATATTCAAACTCTGTGGAGACTAAGTTGTTATTGCGCCGCTGTCTGTTTCCTGCAGCCTAATAGCGCATTAGTCGGTAACAAGTTTATGGCGCGTAATCGAGTTGTTGCCAACGCGTCTTAATTCATTCATTTGGCCATTTAATTCGGACATGAGTTCCGCATTTATAATAATAGTTGCAGACGCTTCGACACACATGTGTACATACCCACAACTATGTTATGGGATTTTATTTTCAACTTTTCGTTAAATTTATTTAATTTCTTCCTTCACATTATGTTGAACACATTTCACGGACTTCAGGGACTGACTAAACGCGCCGTTCAAGTGCTGAACACATAGAGAGCGACACGACATGGCAGCACGACAGTGAATTGTAAGTGGCGTCGTGAATTCTCCTACATGAACATTTTTAAGAAGACAACATGTCCGCATGGGCGGCATGTACACAAGACAACACAGCTGTCCATTTTGTATGTAAACAATTTCGTTTTGGCCATACTAATACCATTCAACTGAATGAAATTTTAATATTATGTTCAAAGTGAAATATGCAAAAATAAGTAAATAGGTAAATTTATTTGTTTTAAATTATCAATTGTTGTTACAAATGATACAACAGAGCTATTTTATGCTTTTATTTGTAAAATAACGTCAAGTTTGTTAGAGCTTTGAATAATTTTGCATTTTACATATTAGTGCCATCACTCCTCTCTACTGTGAACTCTACTGTCGTCGGCAAATTTAAGTATATGTATTTTGAACTTAGCGAGAGCAACAACTGACGGTCTGCAGTCGTGTAGTCGTGCAGCTGTCTAAATAACTTTGTCCTTAAGAACGTGTGTATTTTAATACTTGACAGATGTCGCTGGCAGTCTGCCGCGCTCTATGTGTTCAGCACTTCAAGCTTCATCAAATCAGCAGTCTCCTAGCAAGCATATATTTACGAAAATTCTTGGAATTGCCAGATACAGTATATACATACATGTACAGACATATGTTTATGTAAGCAAATACTACATATCTATGTAATCGTGTGTGTATGTGGTCCGTGAAAATTACACAAACTTGTCGGAATTGAATTTTATTAGCTACTTTTGGTAAAGCCGTCGTCGCCTCCGCACATCCGCCATTTTATGCACTCTC